>VOMN01094683.1:0-11069 GCA_014899125.1 Orchestia grillus
AACGCCCCCCCGCCTCCCCCCGCAGGTGTGGCAGAAGCAGGTGACGCTGCTGCACACGGCCCTCATGTCCCGCACGGGGGCGTGGCCTGGCCGTGCGGCCGGGCTGCTCAGCGCCTTGCTGTCCCTCGTGACTGCCCTGGCGCAGCGCAGCTCCGCCTACAGCCAACACGCCCACGCCCACAAGGAGGTGAGAAATTTTTTTTTCCGTGTTTATTTATTGAAAACATTAGTTGAAGGAAATTCATATTCAAAAAGATAAGTCAACAGACTTTAGGAAAACTCCTCCCACCAAGTGGTGAACTGGTTTGCTTTTAATTGAATCAATCTGCTCAGTTGGGCTCCTGTAATAGGCTGTAGCTAGGAACATCACCCAGCTCTACATTACCTACTTCCCATGCCAGTTGCGACACGCCGCCCCTAGCGTCCACGGCATTTGTCCTCAGAAACTAGGAGCAGCATTTGTGACTCGTGTTACAGCGTGACCCGCCCTAGTGATGGCGTGATCCCTCCTAGTTAGAATGAGACCTCCCTAGTGACGGCCTGCTGCAGCTGCAGGTAATCTTGTATTTCTCTTGCTGAGCAGGCGCTGACGAGCTGCTGCCTCAGCATGGAGCAGTTGCTGCGTAAGCTGCACCCGCTGCACCGAGACCTGCACCACATCCTGCACCTGACCGCCGGCAGCGTCATCGCCGCCTTGCAGCAGCACAATGTCATCCCCCCCGTCAGGGTGAGGGTCAGAGTGTACAGGGAGAAGGAGTCTTGTGTTCCTTTGTGTTTCAGCTGCCACCTGCCTGCAGCACACGCTCGAGTTGTGCTCCCCGCTACTGCTGTGCCAAGTACCAGCTTTATCTCGACCCCAGCGCCACTCCATCATCTCGGCCTTACCACCATGTCACACAATACTCTTCCCTTACCTGACGCAACACCACCACTTCACGGCCTCCATTTCACTCAGAGCGATAAAAAATGAACATTCAAAACAACACGGAGATTGTCTTCACTCGGTAAAAGAAATAATCTAACATTTACACTTGGTGCATGTGCGCTGTTCACCCGTGGATGTCTCTCTCAAAGGAGTGAACGGTTTAAGTCATCGTGCAAAAAAGTTTGTAGCTTGAATCTTGTGCGGAACTCCTCTGGGTTGCCTCAGAGCAGGCGATCCCATTGTGCCAGACTTCAAACTTAGTGAATGCGAGAGCAGTTTTTTACTTCACCATTCCACGGTCCCAAACGGGTTGAGCAGAACTGGTGATGAAGTAAATTGATATCAAATTCTTAGAGGGTTCATTTAATTTTTCATGACGTCTCTACATCCTTCCATTCATTACGTGTGAGGGCGATCACCATCGTGTCGGAGAGCAAGTGTTTTGTGGTTTATATTATCATTTTTTTGGTACGAGATGGTCTTCGTTAACGTTAACGATTGCGTTCGTGTTGTGTTTAAATTGTATATTTTGCTTTGTTCAAATTCTTGGTACGTAAAACATGTAAAAATTTTAAATTTTGTTTGCAGAGCGTACTTGACACTGAGGTCTACAAGCTGCTGAAGGTGTGCGACCCAAAAGGCCTGGACCACTTGGCGGTTGCCCTGCCCACCAGGACACGCCCCCTGCTGCACCACTACCGCAATAACTTCAACAAATATTATGCAGTCGACCATACGAAAGAATAAACGGGGAACTTGTATTCTGTGTGTCATTTGTTCCTTTATTTCTGTGTGAGCTCGCAATGGTTCTTCCATCAAGCGTCATCTCGTCGCAACGGGGGAGTTTATGGCCCATATAACTACCTGCATGCTACAACTAGCAGTCGAAAGCATTAACGGATGCATATGAGAGCGTAGCTTCGCTCTCTCCTGAAGAATTTGTGGCCTTTTGTATCTTTGGAAGGCGATCCCATGATGTTCCACCTCCTCTTCATTTATGCGGCAGATCACTGGTGTTCTCAGACCAAGTAAAATTTCTCTAATTGACCCAAAATGGTAAATGGACCTAAATTCCCTCTTTCGAACTTTAGATTTGACATGCACAGACAGCTGAACCCACTGTAGGGCTTATTCAGTTTTTTTTTGGGGTGCGCACAGCCGAACTCGTAAGCTAGGCAGGTCGTTCAACAGTTTTTATCAAAACCTAACCGATTTGCTGGTGAGCGACTGTGAAGAAGTAGGACGGTACGTGCAGCCTCCGTAACGCTGTACAGTGCACCCAGAGGAGGAGGGCTGTCCTGTTGCTTCGGCTGCTGCCTGAGGTAAGCAGGCCTCGCCTGTGTGGGCACCTAACCCAGCCCTGACTGGTGATTAGCTCCCTTGAAATTCTTTGTGCTCACGTCGCGTATGTGTGATAGTGATAAATAAGTTTTAATTCATCCCATTTCGATATTTTCTACTGAAATAAACGATTTTTGAAGTGCTCTAGTTGGAAAAGTGAAGTGTTGTGATAGACACTCTAAAAAGTGCTAGTAGACTTTGTGACTATTTGCCCGGCAGGTAGTTGCTGCGGCTTGGTGCCTGACGTGCCATCGTTCCAGCAGGGCTCCGTAACGCAGCTTAGTTTGAAGAGTCGCCGGCCGCTAACTCCACTCCAACTCTGCAGAGCTCTACCTAGGTCCAAGTTGCACTATGGTAGCGTTACCTACCAAAATGCTAAGTTAAGTTCACTTTCAATTTTGAACGCTGTTCATAACTCTGATTGTGAACAATTGATTTTAGGAGCTTTCCATTACCAGCGCCGACGTTGAGAGCGGTGAGCCCCCGCTCCAAATACGACGTGTACAGCCATTGCTACAGTAAAGGTAAGCCCCTGGTTAATGATTTGCTAAGAAACTGACGTATTTGACGTCTCTATTGAATTTAACTTACGTTATCAATTTTATATGTTCATTTCATATTTACATTTCATTCGGTAATGTATGGTTTTCTCTATTATATTTGTCCGTAAAATCCTCTATTTTTAAACATTTCCCTCAGCTTGTAATAATCCGTAGCATAGATACGCGTACGCGTCTTCACCATATCTGGCAGATGCTTTTAACAACTCGTACGTTCCTCTGATAACGCACTTTGCGGAAGAGTGCGAAAGCTCGGGCAATAAATACAAGAGTCCAGCTGAAGCTATTTAATTTCTACCAATGTATATCCGTGGAAACGGGGTAGGTTCCGTGATGATATATACTGTGGACTAGCTTCAAAACTGTAAAACGTACGGTGCGACGTTTTGCCACGAATTGCTTATACTGAACTACTTGTGTGTTTTTGTGGAGCTTGGTTTGTAGGGTCATTTATTTTTATATTAAATTAGACGTATTTGAATTAGTTAGTGAAATTGATTACTCGGTATTGATTTATAATTAGAATGTAATTTGTTAGAATAAGAGAATGCTCAGGACCCATCTGGTCAGAATAGTTTAAAAAATCAACCCAAGTGGTATTGATAATGTTGATAGTAGTTGATATTAACATAATAGTTGAAATCATCAACCGAGTTGATGTTTTCAACTATCCTTACAATTTGGATGTAATCCTGAGCGAACGTTGGTAAACTGACAACTTGCTATCAATGTGGGCTCCATGGTGCAGTGGTGAACGTGATGGCCTCACAGCCGAAAGGACAAGGGTTCGAGCCTCGGCTCAGGTGGGTGGGGCTTTTCACGTGACCACGGAGTACTTCCCTTGGGAAAGGAAGTTTAAACCACACATTCCTCACATCCCCCACCGCACCAGTAGTTGTAAGGCATTTAAAACCCAACGGTAAAACGTTTTGGAATAATAAAGGTTCTATCAGGTTATCCAAGCTTAAGATGCCAACCACTTTAAGACTACAGATTTTGAGTTGACTATGGTGACTAGTAGCCATATAGCCTGAGCAGCTTAGTTCAATTGCATCTCTCGTGATGCCTGACATAACAGGGCTTGTACATTCCAAAACTCCAACTTTGTTCCACGACTTCCACCTAGGAATTGGCAAATATCAGGTTGTAACAGAAGTTCTGTCCAATTTTTGAGCTATATGTTTAGGGCATAATTATTTCAATTTAGCTTGTTATTGTTATATGGTAATTAATAACATATTGTTTCTTCCATCAGATTGTGGGATAATTATCATTATTAATAACTATTTTAGCCCTAATGTACACTCCAAGTAAAGAGCATATCAGGCATATTTTACTGTTTGAATTTCATATAGGCAATATGGTAAACTCGGCAGCAAAAACACTCAAAGACACTTATGGAAATGATGTGAATGAAAAAACCTGCAGTAGATGGTTTTCACATTTTAAAAAGGATGACTTCAGTCTGAAAGACAAACCAAGCTGGATGGAAGAGTTAGGACGTGAATGACAAAACTTGCAGGAGGAATTGAATGGCAGAACTTGCAGGAAGAAGGGAATGGTAGAACCTGCAGCTGGAAGGAAATGGTAGAACCTGCAGCTGGAAAAGAATGGTAGAACCTGCAGCTGGAAGGGAATGGCAGAACCGGCAGCTGGAAGGGAATGGCAGAACCGGCAGCTGGAAGGGAATGGCAGAACCTGCAGGGGGAATGAATGGCAGAACCTGCAGGGGGAATAAATCAGGGTGCAAGATGTGCAGCTCTGTGGCTCAAATGAAGTCAAGAATGCTTAACATGTAGTGCTGGAGTATAATAGATAGATTCAAAATCATCAACCAAGGGTTGATGCCAACCACTTTAAGGCATTCCAATTAATAAAAGGATGAAACTATTTGAATTGCTAAAGAAAGAATGTGGAATAGCAGTTGTAAATGAGTAGTTGAAAAGTAAAGATAAAAGAATAAAAGTGGTTCTAAGCCTGGATAAAGGAATGCCAGCCAGTGATTTGTCTGGTCTCAAGTCCTTTTTAATAAATGTATGAAATGAGAGAAAAAAGATTATGGACAAATTATGCACAAGAAGGACATGTGATGTATGAAATGGATGAAAAAGAGATGACAAGTGCCAAAGGAGTATTTGGCTGTTACAGAAGCCTCAATTTATATTACTTTTAGTCTAAATTGAACTCCTCTTTAAATTAAAGTGCTACTTGCAATAAAAACCAATACCTGCATTAAAACTGATCCATACTTGTATTAAAAGCCAATCAGCATATAATTTACTGTTTCAACTGCATCATACCATTTATTGTTTTCAGTGCTCAATTGCTGAATTTCTATCAGAAAATCAATTTTAGTGTTACATCTTGAACTTACTCTTTAGTAATGTCTTTGTATCGCAACAGTGTTTGGTTTATCAAAGGAATGCAAGAGTATACAAGGTAACTAGAATGCCTAATTTTTTTTTTTTTAAGAGTCATAAATACAAGGTTGCCCAAAACTATGGTACCCTTTCATGAAATTGTGTCCTAAACATTGTTAATGCATCAGTGTTACTAATATCAGTGAAAGTACCTTACTTGGGGCCACCCTGTAATTTCAGGATTTACAATTGGAATTGTTACTTGTGAGTTTAATTATCTCATAAAGACCTGCAGACTGCTGCAGCAATGGTCTGAATACTGCGTGGTGTTTTATTGGATAATTTTAAAATTTTCTTTTACTGTAAGTGTATTAATTTTATACACTAGTATGCTTGACTTAGCTATTTGATTTTTTTTATCAATCTCTACAGTGGTAAGCTAAAGATTGAGTAATTTATTAACTGTATCTGTACCGTTTATTGCCATCACAGTAAATGAGGGAGGCATGAGGATGACTGGGAAATGGAGGGACAATAAGAATTTGGAAGTATCTTCTATATTAATCATCAAGTCCTTTATATTGATCATCAAGTTCCTTTGATTCATTTTCTTTATTTATTTAGTTTTTTCAGTTAATTTCATTTATTAGTATTTTTAGTTCTTTCAGTTAATTTCATTTACAAATATATTTAGTTCATTTTGTTTCTTTGATTCATCAAAATTCATGACAAGCTGTGACAGGTCTAATGTTGCTCAGTAACACAGATGCAAAAGTGTACTTGTGCTAAACTTTGTACAAATATTTACCAGAGAATATTTTTTAACAAATAGCTATTTATGTACATTATATATATTATTTACAGAATATGAAAGAGTAAATTATATATTATGTTCTGTATTACTGATAGCTACATAGCTCTTGTAGTGCCTAACCTTTCAATATTCTCATTGTGAGTTTTGCTTTGGCATAAAGCATTTATGAGGTCTATTAATAAATAATTTGTTTTATGATTTTTAATTCAATGTATAATACAAACAAAATTAACAAGTTTTAATTAATCATACATTCACCATTATTTTTAATGACCATTTCCCATTTGCCGATCAACTCTTCAATATCATTTGAATAAAATGAAGACTGTTTCAATTTACAAAAAACTTTGGATGTACTCTTTCCCTTGATTGTCTTCAGTTAAATTTCTGCCTGAAAGAGCATTCTGTAAAGACCTAAAGAGATGAAAGTCCATTGCCTTTTTCCATGAATATTGTCACGAGTAACTCATTTTTCATCATCTGCTATGATATGATCAAGAAAGGGCATATTTCACTGCCTCGAAAGATGACTCTTGTAATAGAAAAACAATTGTGCTATTTTTTTCACTTAAGACATGAGAAACCCAGACACCCACTTTGCTAACCTTACCCATCTTTTTTAAATGGTGGCATATGATGGGATTTGAGGTATCAAGTTCTTTCCCTAATCCATGAGTGCTTAGATGAGGATCATTCTCCACTGACGTTCTTGAACCATCTTCATCAATGTCTGAATGATGCCCAAGCTTATCTTCAAAGCTCAAATAACCCAAACAAAGTTTTGTGAACTAATTTCTTATTTGTCAATCAGCTCTGACATCCTGGCCATGAATGCTGCACAATTTTCTTGCTGTCTCTGCTGCACCATTTTCCTGTTAGAATTCCCATAACATCACATGTAAAATACATAATTTTAGGTCTTCCATTTCAAGGGTTATTTTTATTATTTTACTGCAATTCATATGATAAAAGGGCTCTGTAAAATGGAAAATTGTATATACTTGAATTTACACCAGTAAACCAAAATGTGACCATTTTAAAGTGGACAAAATGCATTTCTAATTTCTATCAAAAATTTTAAAATTTATTTATGAATCCACCTAATACATAGCCACTGCCCTGAGTTGGTAGATTGTTGGTATGTGATGTGACATTTCAGGAGCGGCTATGAGAAAGCAAGCAAGAACTTCAGTCCCTCGGACCTGGAAGTGGACTGCAGTGGCCGCCATTACCTTATCACAGGTCGCTTGCTGTGCTTCTTAAAATTTGTACATTCTTTATTAGAGGAATTTTAGTAAGTCATTCAGTGTATGATATTAGTTTATTTACATTGAGCACATATTTGTGTACTTGGTGTATATGATGTTAAAAATTGCATTATTCAAGAATTAGAGACAAGTAAAGATGGGTGTAGTTTTCCTTAAATGCAGGGTTTTCCATTAGCAGTTGTGCAACTGGTCAACTGAGGAGTGTCATGTGGGTCCCCCTACAGCAGTTGTGTGGCTGGTCAACTGAGGAGTGTCATGTGGGTCCTGTGGTTGTATCAGATTACGATAGGTTGGTTTTGTTCACTTAAATGCAGCATCACGCACTCAAAACTTGGAAAATGTGGCCCTAAATTTTTTAGTGTTTTAGAGTGTGAGTCATCACAGTGTATCAGTATAGGAAAGGTATGAACATCTTTCCATGTGATCTTTCCAATATTTCAAAACCTTTTGGAAATAGCTTTCTCAAACTCAGAAAAAATTCTTATCCCATGGCACCAAAATGAAATTTATGAGAGAATTGGGATGCTCTGTGCTGTAGGCTGAGTTAAATTAAATGATAATTAACATCATCATTATCTTGTTGTTCATCTTTTATCCTTTATTTATTTTTTACATTTGTTTCAATGAGATTGTATTTGTGTGACCCCACTTCATGCAGAAAAAGAAATCTCTCTTCAAAGAAAATCTTACTTAGAACTGTGTTGAAGCCTGCCCTTCATTCAGTGCAGCATTGGATAAGCCATAGACAATAGAGTTAAGCTAGTTAAGTTTGTCTATTGTATGCCATGGGGACTAACATATCCAGGGGAACATTGTTAGCTTACCTCAGCTTTAGCTAGGCCTTTGGAACTTCTGTCTTTTGTGCCCAATTCACTTCTTTCCATTTTCATGCTTTCTCCTCTGATAATTTCTTCAGATCTTCTTCTTCTTTCTTAACTTGCTGTTTCAATGCACAAGGCATGTTTTGTGGGAAAACACCTTGTCCACAGGTTCTGCTTTTTCTCAAGTCCATATGTGATGGTCTGTTCCCTTTTGGTGCAAGATAGTCTGAGTTACTAAAGCGCTGCTCTTCTTATTGATGCTACTAGAACTTTTTGATGCTTGTTTGTGTAGTATTGAATGCAGGTTAGGTTAGCCCTGCTCACACAATTTGCTACTCTCAATGAGTGTGGAAATATTTTTCTTTCTTACAGAATAGACTAAGCAAAAGTGCGATATTAATGATCTCTGAACTTCTAATTAATGAATAAATTACCTCTCAAAATTACAAGCTTCTTTTTTGTCCTTCTATATTTTAAAATTTCAGCACAGCATTTGAATAACATCATTTTAATTCAGAAAAACTTGAAATAACTAAGAATTTGAGTTATCTTATCTCCATGGTCAACTTATTTATGCATGGCTCCTTTGCCATGGATATTTGTCACAGTGAACAGCTATTGATGCATAATTGTTCTATAGTAGTTTAGGAAAGGCAATATTTTTATGATGCATGAAAATTTTAGATTCACATACACAATGTCCTGAAAAGAAGTTGACATCCCTGCCCTCAGAAGTTGACATCCCTCACATTGCAGGCAGCAACAGTGGCATTGGGCTCTGCATCGCAACTGCTGTGGCTACCAGAGGTGGAGCGGTGCACCTGGTGTGCCGTAATGCTGAGGCTGCACACTCGGCCAGGGAGGGGATCGTGGCAGAGACGGGCAACCAGGTGAGAGGAGGTCAAGTGGGGTCAAGTTGCCACTACCAGAGCTGATACTACAGTCACTTTGCCTCTATGGTGCTGTGTACAGTCAGCAGTGGTAGTATCAGTGGTGACACTTGCTCTTACCAATGCTATTACTGCCAATGTATGGATTGCTGAGACTGCACTTGTTGGTACTGGTGCTGCCACGAACAGTATTGAAGTGTAATTACTGCTGCCACATGGTGCAAGTGGCTCCACTGCTGCCACATGGTGCAAGTGGCTCCACTGCTTCCGCATAAAATAGCACTTAAACTACATTTTTCCACCAGATACACAAGCAAAACTCTTACTTGAAGATGCTGTTTTGACATTCCCAATCTAGTAAGTTTTTGCATTCTCAATATTCAAAATTTTGAACTTTTTAATGTAGGATCTGGCATCAAGCCATGAATTGGAGGGCATATTGGAGGGACCTCGTGCATAATGGTACACTGCTTAAATTTTGATGTAGAAATTAAAGTGGAAGGAAATCCGTTCCCACTTAGAAATTCTCCTTTTGCCCTCTTATTATTTCTGGCATCGCCCACACGGGGAGTTGCTGCGCCACTCTTGGTAGGGGTGACTTGGGGACCGCCAGGTGTGACCTGGGGACTGCCAGGTGTGACCTGGGGACTGCCAGGGGTGACCTGGGGACCGCCACTGTGGGGTTAGGGGGCGGTTGGGGCTTTGCATTGCGAAGTGCGGATACATTATTCAGTTACTTGAGTTTGTGCCCTGTAGCATTGAGAAAAACATAAACAAGTATTTTTCATGTATTTCATGATTTTCATGGATGGGACACCGTGCAGGTGGTGACTGTGCACCAGCTGGACCTGAGCGACGCCGCCGCCATCTTCAAGTTCGCTGAGAAGTTCAGGGAGGACCCTGGCCGACTGGACGTCCTGGTGAGTTGTGCTGGCAGCCTTGGGGGGTGTTGGGAGGGGGAGTAGGAGCCTCTGAAGGCNGAGCGCCTGGTCATCGGCCTGGACTCTGGTGACGACTATTGCGCCCTCTGATGTGTGTGGTGGGGCGGCCTTACTGGTGGTGGGGCGGCCTTACTTTGAGGCTGCACTGCACATATTGCTTTGTTCTGTATTTGCGCAACTTTTACTTTTGCCTTCGCTGGCCTTCCACTGTTTTGTTTAGAGTGATTTTAAAACTCTGCGCTCGCACGCTCTGAGTGTTGCCACTCGGGAGGCGTGGGGTGCGCTCAGGATTGTGAATGGCAGAGTATGGGGTGCTACGATAAATTTTTATTAAATTACGTGGTACATGGGTGACCACGACAGTAGCATTGAAGGGGAACTATAAGTCGGATGACCAAACTAAGGATGAGGGGGACACAGAAGGCAGGGCGTCCGTGTGTCGCCCAGTTTTCTGTCATTTTCATCATATGGAAAACTTGGACCCTACTCAACTTAAGAGCTTTGAAGCGAAGTTCGGGTTTGTCGGTCTACGATGGAAGATTCTAAGATGCCAGTTAATAATCGGTTGCGGTTTTGTGTGATGGTCCTTATTGTACGTCTGCCTTTGTGAACAAGATGATCTTCATGATGTAAACGGTGGATAGTTTTTACAATTGTGAGACGTACGGCGTGATTTATTCTAAGTAAGTAAAGCGCTAGAAAATAGCTACTACCACTACTATTCGTGGTGGCGGGCTCTCATGCTGGTGTGGTGTGCAGGTGAACAACGCCGGCTGCATGATTAATAAGAGGGAACTCACGGCTGACAAGCTCGAGAAGAACTTCGCGACCAACACGCTGGGCACCTACTGCATCACCACTGCCCTGCTGCCCCTGCTGCTCAAGTGAGTCGGGTACTCCTGCCTTCGCTCTAGTGGGCTCGAGGCCTGGTGGACCCGTACAGTCCTGCTGGAGAGTGAACAGACCTGTAGGCCTAGCTGCCTGCTGCAGCACTGTTGCTGAGAGAGGAGGCGGGACGGAAGCGCTGGTGTCCTCACGCCCTCCCCACAGCTGCGAACCAGACCGCCGTTCTCGTCTTCACGGCTTAGGAGGGAAAGTTTAGTTGGAGCTCAGCTTTGGTCTCTTTTGTTAAGGAAATGCTGCTGGAGC
>VOMN01094689.1:0-20323 GCA_014899125.1 Orchestia grillus
TTCGACTGCCTAGAAATACAGGGTAAATATATTGTACATAACAGTCTTGTGGGGAAGGACCTCTCTGGAAGCGGTGGCTAGGCTAGATTAGGTTAGGTTTGTCTCTCCTGTGTTGTAAAGACTGGCGTCCCCAGGGAAGCACCATTAGGTTACTTAAGCTATATATGGTGCGAGGAAAAAATGATGCAAAATTACACACCACAAAGTTGTAAGCTACACTCTTAGCCTGTATGAAACTTTACGAAAAAATGGTTTTTGAGATATTAGCTGATTAATGTTTAAAAGGTCAAAATTTGAATATAGGAACTAGGACACTGGGGGAACAGTAGTATCTGTTCTGCGTTTGTTTTCATTTACGAAACCCCTTTGCACTAGCGATTTTGAGAGGGTTTAAACAAAAGTGTATACGTTACTCATGCAACTTATTTAACTCATTCTTCATTCAAGTACGAGTACATACCCTTGGGTGATTTGGCTGGTCTGATTTTTTAGGCCCATTTACTCCCATTGCAATGGGATCTCCAGCATGATTGTTTGGGGTCTGATTTAAAAAAGTTTCTAACTTTTACTGGGAAGTATCAGAAGGGTATCGACTATTGTTATCAACTGGCGTCCTCTTGCGGTTAATAATAACAGTAAATCTCATGTGAAAAATTATTTTCCGTATCACTGTACGAGCTGGCTTCCCTGACACAGTCTGATAATTAATTTTTAATACCTACCTCAGAATCTCGCCCCGTGAATTTTTTCTTGTGTAATTCCTTCAGTATGTAAAAAATAGGATACCCACAAAGAAAAAACCAGCAAATTAAAAAACTGCGTTCTGTAGTTACACAGTCGTACTGAAAGAGGCGGTCCGCGGACAGGTACAGGCAGCCGACAGCTGTGCGCGGCTAGCGTTCAGGCCGCGGAATCAATTGAGGAAAGTCGCCAATTTATATTATATCATAATGTAGGTAGAGGTCTGATTTAAATTAATATTATTATGAAATATTGCCATTACGCGCTATATTGAAAAAGATGGTGGTCCGCTACATCAGATAGGTTGATAAGCAATCAGTTGTAGTATACATATACGTACAAAATTTATTGAAGTTTTAATTGTAAAACTCATTAGGAGTGGAATACTCTCCTAATTAATAGTTGCCTGCAAGAGGAACCTGCTCATTATCATTAGGTGAAGAAGCATTAGATTGGGGGAAAATATTGTGATGGTAATACATTATAATTTGGACGATTTGTTTTGCGCGTCTTTTTTTTCCAAATCATTTGGGTTGAAAGCGTAACAGTTCAGAGTAGGGATGTTCCATGAGTAATAATCTGTGTCGTTTGAGTTACTTGTATATTTTCATTTCTGGTGCGGGGTTTGAAGAGCTATTTTGGTGTTGAAATCACTACCGAAAAAGCTTTTTGAGAATATGTGTAATATTTCTTGAACTTTAATTCGAAAAATGTTATTAGGGTCAAGGTAAACCTGATTATTTTAGTGTTATATTGAATGGTGATTAATATCCGTTAGCCCACAAGGAGCATCGGATAGAAAATAGGGTAAGGTTTGTCTATCGTAAGCTGTGGGGACTGGAGACAAAGGGACTCCTATCTATAGCTACATCAGCTATAGACTGGTCTTTGGGTCTTGTATCTTTTGTGAATACTTTGCTTTTTCAATTTTCATTCGTTCTTCGCTGTTTCTTCTTTGTCTTTTCTTCCTCTTCATTCCTAATTGGTTACTTCTATGCGCAGGGAATCCAGTGTGGGAGCACATCTTGTGCATAGATTCTCCGTTTTTTATAGTCCGTGTAAAATAGTCCCTTGTCTTCGCTCTCTTTGGATCCTATTTCATGTGGATGAGGAGGTTTAAACTTACTCATATGTGGGTTTAACAACGATCGAAATAATCCGGTACATACGTCCGTTCAAGACCAAATTGTGTTCGGAAGAAAATTTTAACCGATAGGAACCGCCGCCGAGTGAGTGTCATAAATTGTTGGCTGGGATCGCTGTGCCTCAATGATGGAGTTATTGCGAAACGCCAATGATGGCCTTTTTACTGCTGTTTCTGAACGAACTCAAAGTACAGGATACCATGCGATTGATATATGAAGCAGAGTGGATCGGGAGAGGCCGATGTTAACTTCTCCCTAGAAGACCACTCGTTTAACCTGGGCCAAAGTTAATCCACATCGTACTGTAGAGTGGAGAAATGTCCTGTGGTAAAAGGAAGCATAATTTTATCTCTATAGCAATGATGCCTGCCTCCGAGTTCATCGGAAACTTCGTGAAGCCTTCGAGAAGCCTTCGTGAAGGAGAAGGAGGGTCTGTCATCTTTTGGAGCTGTTGCAACTACACAGAAATAGGTCCTTTAGTGGTAGTGTCCGTCAAACTGGACCAGCATAGCTACATTGAGCTGCTAGGTAACCCAGTTCGCAATATCTGATTAAAGAAAGCATGTTGCTTCGCCTATCTTTATGGTTGACAATTACCAAGTGTATTGGACTAGAACTGTCATTAATTGGAATAGCAGTCATTCGTGATATGTCAGGCATTTAGATTGGCCAGCGATGTTCTCAGGCATCAAAAAAAAATATATATAGAAAATTTTCAAGACCACGGAGGACGACAACTTAGATGTCGAGAAGATCGATCACGTACTGTGGCCGCTTTACGAGATCAGTTGATGCAAGAGCGATTTAAAATCGGCCAGATGTACAATAGGACACTTGTGGACTCGATGTCGTGCAGAAGTGCCACGATTATTCGTGCGCTTGGAGGTTTACGCCATAATAGTAGCAGGTGACTAATTTTTTGTCCGAGGAGCTCAGTTATGCATACTTATCGTCCACACGGTGACCATGTATGATTGCCCAATGCGCCCTTAAGGAACTTTTGACGGCGAGTACGAGGGAAAATTATCGCCGCCTTGAAGAGATAAAAAAGCATATTTGTGCTTAACAGCTTAAAACACAAAATTATAGATCATATTTTATAAATTAGCAAACCTTACATTTTTACACTATACAAGGATTAATTAGTATGCACAGGGTCTAATACCTCGCAATACAATTGGTAACATCACGTCGACAATTTCAAAAGCACTGTTGTCCAGTTCACGATCAAATTATCATCTACCATCAATGATCCTGAACTGAACAGTCTTATCCTTCACGTAGCCTTAATGACCACATAAATTTCGGCATCAACGTACATTTGATACCAATGTACTTAATTTTACACTTCCGCGTAGTAACGGACGCTGGCACCTAGGAAAGTTGACTGAGTGAATTAAATGTTGTTCTTAGTAATGGGTAAATAAAGTAATTTATTTGGAGACACACGCTTCAAAACAACGATGAACTCGTTTCCCGTACGGTAACGAGATAAATTTGTTATCAATTGTCTATTGATTGGACTTCAACTATAAGAGGTAAACAAATGCTTAAGTCATCTGACAGTTGAAAGAATGTTGCCCGTGAAAATATGTTTAACATTCACAACTTAGTTGTGAAACATTCTTTCACATAAAACGATATGTCTAGGATGCTAATACAAAACTATCCTTATACGGTCCGTAACTTTCTTGCTTTAAGGGTACAGAAATTAAAAACCAGTTGCCCGGACTTTATTCATCAATCAGTCCAATATTTTTTTCCCCAAAAATGAAAAATCCTCAACGTCTGAACAGGCGAGCCAAGAGAATTAGCGCTTCTTACTTCGCGTGCCACTCAATTTAAAATTCAGAAGCGGTCATAGGCTCTTGTATACATTCTGAAATTTGTATTTAATATATTGCATAACGGATGCATAGATATGCAGGAAATGAAGCATAAATATGCATCAAACTACATTTTTTGTACCGTGGGCTCACCTTAAAAGTGTTGGCAATTTCTTAGAATTTACTGTAAATATGTAAAGTTTGGGTGGTGCTATGAAAATTTAATAGAATGAATCACCTGTGCGGCAATTAGTGTTCTCAAGACCGGGAGTTACTGGATTCATCAAGATAACCTGATTATTCGTCGTAAAACCGTGAACAATATCTAATTGCAATAGTAAGTGATAAACTCATAGGTCACAAAGTACAGTAGAATGTACCTTAGGTTTTGCTCTCGGTAACAAATTTAAAGTAACATTTTTAAAATCAGTATATCATTACATTTTCCATGAGTAGAAATGTAGAAAACATTTTTAGGAAACGATATTTTTTATTCCATCAGTTTTCATCATAACAGTGCAATTGGAATAGAAAATGGCAACGGGAACGAGCGTCGAGTGATTCATTCTTAGTGTTTTTTCAAAGCCCTATAGATGATTGCGTATAGGTATCATAATGGTTCCACTCTTAATAAGAGTATGAAAGTAGCTCTCGACTCACTTAAACTTGGTGCCAGGGATTATTATGATAGTCATGGTTATGGAACTAGAATTATAGATTACAATTGTGAATACAATTCAACCGATAGAACAAAGTCTCTGCTTTGCCAGCAGGTAGCATCCAACTTTTTCAAGGTAATCTAAAGATAGTTTTCACAATGTTCAATCACTTGTTTCAAATATGATTCAAACCTAATCACTGTTTTATAAAAAAATTATGGAACTTATCTATTTTTGTTTATTTTATCTGCACATGTATCTACTTGTCGCTTTACGTTTTAGCAAGATAGAATTCAATAATGAAATGAGTGTTATTCATAGTTATCGATAAAATGTATTTCCATTTCCATGTATGTACGATTGTTCTGATAAAGGAGTTACTAACGTTTCCTTCGAGTACTGCAGTGATCGTTGCTACGATGTCCTGCCTCTGATATATAAATTTTCAATGTCAATTTGATGCACCTCTTGGATGGATGAGTTGAAAGAAATTTCTATCCAAAGTTATTTTACAGATTTATCGCTTCTCCAGGATTATTTCGGATTCCTCAATTCCACTTTGGAATATCTGAGGGTACAACTCTTCGAGTCCATTCTCGTTAATATATCACGGAACCAACGCTCTTTGCTGTATCTCGAACAACTGACAGTGGAATTATAGTAACTGTGTTGAGCGTCTTTTCGTTTCTTAGGTACGCCTGATTTTTCATTTTCGCCCTTGATATCTCTGGGTGGCAAAGCCAGCGTATGTTGTGCACACGGCCCGTACATTTGACTCCGTATTTAAGCGCCATCGGCTTACTTTCATTCTTCTCAATTTTCCTGTTTTTCTTCGAAATGTACGTAGCCCTTATTTTGACTAGATGTTCAGGCCTCCGCCAACCGAGACACGAACGCGACTGCAGCCTGTGTTTTCGGTGCCTCCTTAAGCAGATCTTTATTGAATTTCTCTTTGATGGTCGTATTTTAAAGCGGAAACTGTTGTTAAGCTCAATGCATATAATTAGAATAATGAGTTATTGAGTGCAAGTATCTCGCTGCATGGCACTGCATCGAAGAGCAGACCACAGCTGCGCCAAGCAACCGTCCAGCATGCAGGTTTAATTACAGTTACCTTCTCTGAATTTCAGTCGCTGCCTTGCGAGGCCGCGCTCTCAATGGAAAGTGGTTATTACTGTCAACACTTATAAGGTTCTGAGTGAAAAGTCGAAGAAGCTGGTCTTGCAGAACGTCTTTGGCGACTTCTCCGCGCTGTGCTATGAATTGATAAATAAATTTTTAGCTTCAGTTTGTGTTTCATCGGTGTGTTGTTACCGTTTAGCTGATAATTCCTTTTCGTTCAATACTATACTCGTATGCCCGTCATTGGTTTGCTAAAATCTTTTTTCGTGGTGTCTTGATATTTTTTATTATTCATCCGAAAGTTTCATTGAGATATCCGTAATTGGTGAGATTCGAATAATTTTTAGCTCATCATCTCTCTCCACTTGCAGACAAAACGCTAAGTGCTTTGTCTCGGACATTGCTCTGGTGTGCAGCACAAAAATAGAATTCCTATGCCCCTTTTAATTTAGGGAGTGTGCTTTCAGATGATAGTGTTTGTTTTGTTCATCCCGACGTGAAATTTGTGGCGTTCGTAAAATGCGACTGTTACGCTACCCACAGCAGAAGCAAATTTGTCTTTGATCGATGGCCAAATGTGGGTTTAATTTTTTTTAATGTAATTATATTTCACGGGCTTCTACACCTTTTTCGCGACCGGAGGAAGGTGGCGCACAGTGCGAACGATATCCGTCCGCTATTTCCTACGATCCTACGCCTTCGCTTCCATCTTTTATGATATTTCTGGCCCCCCTCTGAGCACGCTGCCCCGTTGAAGTATTCGTGAAGGGATATGCAATCTAATACCCTCTTTTGAATGTTTCTACGTATTTACAGCTCAAAAGAAAACGTGTTCCTGGGCTCTTTGGTTTTATTTTTCACTCTTTTTAACGAATCCACGTGACTAGATAAGTAGGAAAATTTTGAGAGGTTCGACTAATCGTATTTTTTGGATTAATTTGGTGCCGCAGAGGCGGCGTCGAAGGTCTGAGATCAGCCTACTGATCCTCGGTCTTTAATTTAGTTGTTTTAAGCATTATTTCCAATCGTGCATAAAATTTCGTTTTGAATTTTGTTGTGGACTGCCTAATATTCTCCATTGCGAGTCAGTCACGAGTTGACCTCGATTCATTTTGAGATGTACAGTTTATGTAGTTCGCTGTAATAAGTCTTTTTATTAACGAATGATTTCTGTCTGTTCCCGAGAAAGTCGAGGTTTAAAGATGTCGAGTCCAAAAATTAGTGCCTTGAAGCGTCCTATTTTGTAAGAGTATCTAAATGCTCTCCATTTAATGCATCTTAATTGGAGAAACAACTTCAATCATCTAAAGCTATTGGAAAAATGAACAGGATTCCTGCACAGCTGCTAATTGATTACCGAACTTTCTCAGGGGTAGTGGAAACTTGTGGCAGAATGGACAGAAAGAACAAAAGTTAGCTTTACTTCATGTTGGGTTTCTCTCACTCCTTGGACTCCTTGAATGATTGTATCGTGTAACGCAGCCATCCGCAGAATCATCTCGATGGTATTCTGCAATGCAGGTTGGCTTAACAATTTTATCTCTCAGAAATACTTCAATTGTTATCGTTCAAGAGCCTAGCGTGTAGAAGCTTGCGGGATGGCGGCAAAATTGAATGAATTTCTGACACGTAAAATGACGAAAAGTTGAGTTTTTTTTTATTGTATGAATTACGCTATTCGTTTGGTAGAACTTGTCATAGTTTGATCAGCACTTCATATTAATTGACTAACTGAATAGTGTGCGGTTAATAAGGACGAGCATAATGAATCATACTTCTCTTGCATGCAATGTTGTCGACCGTACCTGTCTACTATGACTTCGCAGTCTTTGAAAATTGTTGCAAACTAATTTTATCTTCCTCAAATTCCTGACTTATTTTACACTGGGGAGTGTTTCTCGTATCCAAAACATATTTTTAATGCGTGAATTTCTAAAATTTCTGATGTTTCATCACAAGTCAAGAGCAGTGACTACGCTTCATATTAAAATGCATGAGAAATTCAAATGAAAGACGTGGCAAGGTTGTGTAGAAAATAAAACACTGAAAGGATGCTATAAGTAAGAGAGTTTTTAAAACTGATTCTAGAGCAAATGTCAAATCACTGTAGCGTTTTGTTACGGGATTGTAATTGTGTAAAGGTGTCTGCTAAAATTTAGTACGACTGGCTTAGATGGAAAATAGGTATTGGCGCTCCTTCAAATTGTTGAATAATTCCGCTTCCTATTTGCAGCTGCGTCTGTAGCTCGATACGGATGTCCCAAATTCAATATTTTGGACATTTCAATACGATGAGTAGAATTGTTCTGGAGTTTTCAGGAGTGGACACAGACAGTGTCGGTTAATGAGGCGGTCCAATCGCCGTCACGTGCATGCGAGCTGATGCAAAGGCATTATCTTCTGCAGTTATTTTTTATTCGTTGCTCATTAGCCTGATTGAATGTTTCTCTCTCCGCTCTACTTCTATCAAACTCCCTTTTTGATTAGGGAGTGTAGCATATTTTGATAATTATTAGCAATTTATCTCAACGGAGACATGAACACTATTCATAATCGTCTAGAAAAACGGGACGACAAGCAACTTTTAGCTTCTAAAGCCTCGCTTGACCACTACTGTGGGGAGCTCCATATCGGTAGGGCCACGGTAACGCGCAATTCGGGTTTCAGAGTCCGAGTCGTGGAGTTATAGTCGGAGAAATTTTTAGGCTCTCGACTCAAGTTTGCAACATAACTAATAAATTTCAAGGCCTGCCAGTTTCTGGCCTCATTCTATGGGAAGCTTTACGGAGGGAAATAATCGAAGTTAAGAATGCAAATTTGCGTAGAGAAACACGCACTAAATATTCGAGTGCTCTTCAAAGGAATATAATGTCTGTAACATAAGCTCCATGAGATACAGCTGGTCAAAATCAAAATCACCAAGTACATTTGAGTGTCTTTTGTTGACAGCACAGGCTTGTCATTTATTTTCTGAAGAGTGTCGTTAGTAATGGGGGCTATGGGGATGTTACGAACGAAGGGATTTTAAAAGCATGTGAAAACTTATTCAAGAGATCTGAATGACCTTTGTAATAATTCTAGATTAATTTCTGTTCAGAAAACGACCGTGTTTTGAAAAATATTCTTGCTCATATAATTTATTTTGACATTTGTGTTCTGTTTATTGGAATAATCTTAGCACTTATTTTATGCATATTTAATCTTTCATATTACCCTAGATGTAATACATTGTGGGTGATGTATTTGAGTGTTTTTTATGGGGATTTTTGCTGTCTATGATGAAATTTCTACTCGAATTCTGCGATCAAAAATTGAAGAAAAAATGTAAGCTTATGTGTTCAGTTCTGTTGTAAGTAATTGGGAATGAACTTTGTATGTTTGGTTAAAACCTTCTAGGTTTACCTCTCCACAAATTGAGGTGCAATCTAGTATTCTTCTGTTTCACCCATCTGCACGTTTCTCAGAATGGAACATTTGTTTCTGCTTAGTGCCTCGTAAAGATAAGACTGCAAAGTTTAGCAAGTCGAGTCGGCGCGAGGCGGTGCTCAGCGGTGCACCCGCAATCACAGCACCCAATAAGCTTCTTGGAAGCTCGTGGCGGGAACCAATGGGCGCCCTCATGAAGACTGCTACCTTCGGCAACGTGGATGGGGCAGTTACTGATGACCTACCTCTTCCAAAAAGTCCCAGATAAGTCTGGAGTACTGAACTTGGTGGCGCGTGGTGAGGAGGTATTTGAACTTGCGTTGTGCTGTGGCCAAATGATCCGGAATGTGTTCGTAATCCTTTCCACTAAAATGTTATTGGTCAAGTGATGGTGAGACGTATTATTCGGTTCGTGAAACTGACGATGATTCAAATTCTTTGAGTAACGATATTGGGTACATTTGAGGTTGTTGACCGTTGAAATGTTTGAAATGACTCGCAAGGTGGCTGATAACAATATTGGGCTGTTTATTCTCAATGTCGTCAACCACTACGGCTACTACAGTCCCTGAACCAATCTATCATGAGCTTTACTATCCTCGACCAACGTTATCAACTGCACCGGCAAAACCTGTCATTCCAGTTACCGAAGAGCTGTGCAAATCAGATTTTACTGAGTCAATTACGCCAGGAACCAGCAGTAGCGATGTTTTTGTTCACAAGGATGAAGTTCCGTTACGCCAAGAAGCGGAGACTGTACAAACAAGCTTATATAAAGAAGAACAGCAACTTTACTCCGAGGAAAGCGCTCTGTTCAAACAGGAGAATTATGTACAGTATTCAGCGACAGCTCAGTTTTCGACGCTCAGTTCAAATGAAGCAGACTCGCACTCTGATGATGCGGCACAAATGCGCGGACCAATTAATATTTCATCTCCCCTTCAACCTTCTTCAGACTTCTATCAGCTGGAAGGAAGCTTGGCTGTGGGAAACAATGAAAGTGAATCACTCAGTGGAAGTGCTTTTCGTCAGCATTCATTTTCTCCAAATTTTTGTCCGAGTGGGTTATCTCGCTCTCTTGGCTTCGACGATTATTCATCTCATTTTCGAGAAGTTGAAGCTGCAAGCTGCTCATCTCACGATGAAACTTTCACCGGGAATTCGTTTCAGTACCAGCCTTGGGTTAGTAGAGACAAGCAAGGTCAGAAATACAAATCAACTGAATACATTAAAACCGAAGAACCGCGGAAGATCGACGAAGTGTATAAGCAGTGGAGTAATATGGAAGAAACAGGAAGCCATTGTTTAAGTAATAACGAATCCAATCTTTTATCCGGCATTGACTGCTCAAGGGATGCTTGTCTTTCCCCGGCCTCTGTGAAACCACCGCTAAGTTTGAGCACGTTGGTAAACATTTCGAAAAGTCCTGGAAAATTTGATCAGAGCCAGTCAATTTCTTCTATTCAAACCTCTCTAGAGTTTGCACGTACCCCATCTCTTATTACAACAAAATTGGACAAGGAACCCTGCGGGTGGCCAGAGCTCGACCACTCTCCTAGCATGTCATTTCAAGATGTCCCTGGCACCGCTTTTGCTCATGCAGCACAAGACGAGTACGTGGCGAGAATTATTTCACAAGATTCAGTCGTCATGGGACCCAGCATACCATTCGATTCTAGTCAAAACTCTTCGCTCAATGAAAATGATGGTACGAGTGACTTTAATGATCTCAGGGCGAGCTTACTTTCTGCTCGTGATGAGGCAAGAAAATCTGGTTCGAGGATAGAAGAAGATTTTCTAGAAGAATGGATGAGGTGTTTAACAGGGGAAGAAACGAAACCAGTTTTTAGTGAAGATGGCATTGTTTGTGATAACTTTAGAAATTCGATAGGCTGTAAATGTACTTCTGTACCAGGAAATAAGCCACAATTGTGTTCATGTGATAGATTAAGTGTAAGTAAAAATATTCAGTATTCTCAACGAAACAGTACTCTGAATAAGGAAGCTTCTTGTTCGCGAAAATACGTACATTTCTCCAGTGATAATGGGAATAATGCCGGTCCATTAGAGCTCGAACGAAATAATGAAGCTTTTCGTTGTGATGCAATTGAACGACGCCGAAGATTCTACGGTCATGAAGCACTGGATTTGGCGACCTCGGAGAGGGACCCTCAGCTGGCGGCCATAGTGAGCCAGGGATGGCTTGCGGACCAGCACCAAATTATCCCTCCCAAGCGAGGCGTGAAGAAACGAAGGTGCGTAATTATTTATTGCAGTTGGAGCCTTTACAAATGTATCTTTTCATCATGCCAGCGAAGTGGGATTCATTTTGTTCTGCAGGCAACCTTGAGTCTGCGCGTCGAGCCGAAATTTTTCTTAGCGTTGCTGAGAATCGAATGTTTGCCGACTTCCAGTAAGTTATAAAATTAAAGTCGGTGAAATACGAATCGGTGTTCGGAAGTGAATTATTTTCAAAACCTTACTTTTAATTGGAGGACGATATACTTGCGCCAAGAAGTGTATGACCTCACGCTGACATCAACTTGAACAGTTTTACACATTAATTGCATTTCACGCTTATGTTAGACACAAACTTTTGTGTCACGCTTTATTGCTAGTTGTTTTTCAAATATTCGGTATAAGATGCAGTATTGAAGTGTGCTTCAATGCAAAGAAGGTTCCTAGGTAAATAATATTCCAAAATATTTTCATGACGATTGAAGCAGCATGTACAAAGTTATATCAATCAATGTATTTTGCTTCGTGTTCTAATGTCACGCTTTATTGCAAGCACTAAAAATCTCATGTGTAAGCAATACACCGTTTTGCCTATATTCCTTGTAGCCTTGTAGCGATGTGTAATGTATTTAAGTAAGCATAAGGATAAGCCAAATCCATAATAACAAAGTCTACTAACACAGCAGTGTCAACATTTTATCAACAAATTTCCATCCTTGGATATCTCATGAAATAGTCTCATGTCCATGGAATCTACTCATTGACTAATCTCAGTCGCAGTTATGCCGCCAGCGACGCTTGATCGCCTACCACAGGGTCTCCTTCGATGAATACTGGACACCTCCCTCATAAACCTTTCATTTCAAAATGGACCAGAGTTGTTCGATGGGGCTTAGGTCGGGAGAAACAGGAGACCAAGTCAAGAGATGTTCTCCTTTGAAACCGGAGTATATAGAAATGAAATGATAGCCATAGCTGAATGCTATGTAGCATTATCACGCATAAATATCAGCTGACGTCTGCGTGCATGTGGCAGGTCATCTAACTAAGGTGACTAGTGTTCAACCGGAAACCGGGTGTAGATTTGCTGGTGACCTCAACACTTTCTATCACTCGAAATGATCCTACCAGTTCGTTATCAATGATCCCTGCCCAAAACACTCCACCAGAAACGTTCACTCCGAAAGCGCCCGAGACGAGAGGCTCTAGGAAGTATCCACGCTTCGCTCCATCTGTCGGAACCATCCAACGTAGCTCGGGCTTTAGTCGTAATAAGAACATGGCGAAAGTTCGTTTTCATGTAGTTTTCTCCCAAACAATGCGCTTTTCTTTGTAGGATATGTTTAGGCTGGGTCTGGCGATGGGGCTTACATTCGTTGCCACGTCTTTGAAAACCCGGCACCAGGTGTTTCTGGATACAGGTCCAAATCCAGTACCTTCACGTATTGCACCAGTGGTCTCCCAGGATGGCTCTTTACTTGCCCAAGTAATTTCCGCATGTCTCTCTGGCTAATTATGTTTCTTTTCTTCGATTTTTCTTCCCTATCCTTGCTGATGGGGTTCTTTACATGCAACTTAAACGTTATTGCATCCCTTTCCACATCCCTGGCTATACTCGCAACAGGGACGCTACTTGCAAGGCCGTTGACGAAGTGTCTTCTTCTCAGTCGTTAAACGTCGTTTCCTTACCATTTTCTCTCATCCGCAATAACGCGTGATACATTAGAAAACTAAGCGTAACGTATTGCGTGATTTAACTTTGTTTATACTGCATCAATCGCCTTGAAAATTTATAGGCGCATTAATTACTCTTAGTAAGAACCTCTTTTGTAATGGTCACTCTGATACTGTATTTTATACTGGAAATATTTTGAAAAACGCAACTTGCAATGAAGCGCGACGCGCAGTTTATATAGAAGCATTATTCAAGAGACCGAAGAAACAAAAATTGAGAGAAATTAAAATTGTGCCACTTTTCAGGTACTTCTAAAACAATGAGGCAATTCATTAAAGTTTTTAGTGAATTCCTGTGCAGATTTAGCGATTTTTAGATTTACATTATGAGCTAAAGTATGTCATCGTCGGCGTTAGCCAGAGTTGATGCAAAACCTTCGTCGAGTCTTGTTTGTTCATCAGTTGCTCCGATGTCACTCGACGTCGCGTTTCAAACTCGACCGTAAAGCGCGTGCGTAGATATAACTATTTGACATTGTCAACGGCTAATGCACTGGTCTCAAGACTTCCGAAAGACTTCTAATACGAGTGCACTATCTTTATGCTGTATTTTCTATAAAACTAATCATTTCGAAATGATGCAACAGTTTTTTTTATCAGATAACTGTAATTGAAATGTGATTCTGTAAAAGTAGCCAGGTAAGTACTCCGAGGAGGCATGTTCCTCCCAACTGTTTGACTATCTTGAGCTATTTCTCATTATCAAAAAGACAAAATAGCTGATCTGAATTCCGTAACGTATTGCACGGTGGAATATATACATTATGTTTTTAAAATCTCCCATGGACTAACATCTGATTCATGCCGAAGATTTTACTTCGTTAAATATGATTATTTTTAACGTTATTCAAATTTGAACGGACTTTAATTCGTCGTTCAATATCTGGGAAAGGTAACGAATGTGACGCGTGAGGCACCTGCTACAGTTGACCGATTTGTCTTTGTTACTCAAACTTCCGAAAAACACGCAAACACCAACCAAAAAGCTTGATTTCAGCCCGAAATGCGTACTTCCGTGCGGAATTGCCCTGCAGTCACATGCCCCCAGCGCGCGGCGGCAGCAGTAGGTGTATGGGCAGGCGGCTGAAGGGGAGCTCCAGTAGATGCAATTTGAGTGGGTGGTATAAATGTCCACTATTATTTCCTGAGAGATTTTGCTACCTCAGGGAGATTTTGCGTAAAAATGAATGACATTTTCAGGCATTTTATGAGGAAATAAGTTTAATTACGTAATGTTATTTTGCGTTAGAAGAAAATGTAATCGAATTCTGCTTTAACCGTACATGGCTCAGGGTTACGTTTACTCAACAATTCCTTTCTCAATACGTTTCGACGCACCACAAGCGATCGAGCGCGGTCCACGTCGCAGCCTGATCGTGGTTGCCGCGTGAGGATACGGAGCTCGGCCGCACCCGGGTGGGCAGTTGAAACGCATAGGGCTCAGCCGGGAGTTTTTACCTTGAGCCCGTATCCAGGACAAAGATTGAATTACACAGTATCTCAAGCACCGTTTAAAGCTCGAGACCTGAAATTTTACATGAAAAGTGGCAAAACGTGACGGACAGAGTAGGTTGGTACAAGCGTATTAATGTACAGATTTAAGAAACAATCTGTGGGTACTTTCATCGTTTAGTAAAGCTATTGCAGGACTGTCCTGGGATCATTTGAATGTAATTTGAACCAACAATCGCAATAAATCAACAGTTTTACACGAATTTCTTTTTGCACAAGACCAATGTCATTCCGGCTACTCAGGACTGGTGTTTATGCAAACACTTTTTAATTTGAATACAAAACGTCTGTCATGTAAGATTAAGAGTGTTTTGGGGCTTGAAATATTTACGTATGAGGTTTGTACAAACATGAGACGCAACTTTTCACGCGTCGCGAGCAACTCGTGTTCATTGGTGTGGCCCCGAGCCGCCCAACATCCCGTGCAATTCTCCGTCTGTGCCCCACATTGAACATGGTCAAGAGGAAAGAAAAAAAGAAGACCAATAAGCCGACCGAAATGGTATAAACTTTGTAAAAAGAGCACTGTTAATAAGGACGTCATATAAATAAACTGGTTATTACGTACCTTCATTGGGAAAAAGTAGTTCATAATTCCAGCTGATCGTGCACGGCACTTTACAAGTTTCGCTTTGATTTTGTTACCACAATTGAGCAGAAACATTTTTAAGTCATGTACATACACAGGGATAAATGCTCTTCTTTAATATAAATGAGCAAGAATGAATTGATAGCTTAGTTCAGGATTGTTATCGATACTGAAAACGTGATGATCAGTAATGTGAAATCTTCCTGCTATATCGTCACGCACCCTGACATTCTCCGTTTGAGCTAGAATAATGGACGTCCATGAAACTTTGTTCTTTGTCGAGCAATTGCGAGGAAATTTTAGAATATTCAGCTGCTATGTAAAATATACCTGAAATCGTTGGATATTGTTTCAAACGAAGTTTTAATTTTTTATTGCGCAATCTGTCGTTCATGGAACAGATTATTAAAATCTTGAAGCGATGGGGTCCGTTTATAATAATTTTTTCTGAGTTATTTTTGTTTATCCTTTATTAAAAATTTGTTTATCGAAACTCATGTAGCAATTATTTTTTTATGGCAGTTAGATGGATTTCATTTTAAAAGAAATTGAATGATTGTTGAATTACTATATTGGTATTTCCTTAGGTAGTGAAATTTAAGGTTGAGAAGTTTTTGCTATATGACTATGCACGAACTTTTAATTTCTGTTATTCATGTTCACAAGTTTTTTTCCAAACTTCTCTAACGGTGACGCTCTAATACCGCAATGCGCTACAAATACACCACAAGTTTTTTTGATGTATTTCATGGTGTTAATTGGTCTGTTTCAAGGGAATATCACTCGCAAGACCAAAAGAAGAACCGACAACGTGACTTTCGTGACCCAGTGAGATATTGGAAGCAGGATAATTTTCTTAAGCTGTTCCGGTGAATTTTTCTGACGTCGAATTTGTTAATGCAAAAAAGTCACGATGGTTGTTCTTTTTATCGTTTGATATATTGTTTTGATATTTGGTGATATTTGTTGCCCAATTCGCATGAAATATTGAAGAGTTGAGAACTTGCTGATTTGCCCGTGAAGTTAAAACCATCAATTGCTATAATTTGTGGGTGAAATAAATACAGTGCATTACAATCTGATCCAGTCGCAATTTTACCTAAAACTCAAATTGCCGATATTGAACATGCATTTTTAGAACTTTTTATGAAGTGTAGCTTTTATGTAAACGAAAAATATTATTTATGCTGCATAAGCTGTGTAAACAAAAAGTAATTCTTTGAGAAATCCGTATTCAAATTTAGTGTTAGTTATTCCGAGTAACTCTGCGAGTTCATATAAGTGGATTGATATCAGTGGAGAAAACTAAAAATTTGCTCAAAAGCATCATTTCTAACTTGAAAATCCAACGTTGCAATAGTATACCGAAAGTTAGTGAATCGTCCGCGTATTTTTTATCATGGATTGCAAATATCAAATATTGTCAATTACTTGCTTCTACGACCGGGATTTATATTCCCTTCAAATACCTCGGTGCACTTTGAATTCCATGAAATGTTGACACTATTTGTCCTATTTTTAGTTTCGACTTGAGAAACATTCCTGAAAACTGGTTGAAGGACAACCATGCAGACGCGAAATGATTTCGTTCATTTTCTCAATTCTCTCAATCGTCAAGTTGAGAAGAGCAAATGTACTCAATTTGAATGGCCTCTCTGATTAATACAAAGTCAATTTGAAACAAAGATAAAAAGGCATACCATCTACTGCAAAATCTGAATAATCATTACGAACAACTTGAAAATATCATTTGTCTGTATTGCCAGTTAGATCATAGAAATATGAATCACTGAATATAGGCTACGTTTCTGCAGTTTAGTAATATGAGTTGTTGTTTCCTGGCAACCTCTGGTAGAGTTCAAAGGAGCTGTTGGCGATAACTCTGCGTAATGAGACTGTTGATCCTGCCGATAGTTATTTTCTAAACTTCTACGCAGGAGCATTGGGCAAGAAATAGGGTTAGGTTTGTCTCGTATGCTATGGGGACTGGGGACTCCACGGGGGTCACTCTTAGGTTAGCTCAGCTATAGATGGTCCTTCAGGACTCCTACTCTTCATATTCACTTTGCTTCTTTGAATTTTGTCACCTTCTTCAGTATTTATTTCTTATTTGCCTTTTCTTCCTCTTCATACTTCAGTTGCCGTTTCTATGCGCAGGGGATCCTGTATGGGAACACACCTTGTGCATTGATTCCCTGTTCTATATTGTCCATATTAAATGGTCATTTCTCTTCGCTCTCTTTGGATCGCATCTCTTGTGGGTGGGGAATTTTAAACTAACTAATAATCTGATCTAATTTCTTAACTTTTCCTATGGCAAAACCATAGAAAATAGCGATGATTCTTATGAAATTTGGTTATGTGTTAAAATTGTATTGTATGTATTACTGGTATACATCGAATAAAAGGCAAGTTTGAAAATCCTCTTAAGAGACCAAAAAGAGAAATTCCAGCTTCAAATTTATTTCTTCTATTTGTGTAGTTGCTTAGAAATGTGAAATTATGACTCCAACCCATGAACATAACAAAAGGGAAAGTTTATTTCATAGTGTAATTAATGTTGCAGCAGAGAAAACTGGTCACGCTAGATTTCCGTTTATTTTTTTATTTTCTTTTTGACGCATTATCTCATTTTATTCATACTTTCATGACTTACGACAGAGAATTTGCCTACATGACGAAGCGTTATAATTTTTTGAGGCTATCTTGCATTATTTGTTAGTTATTTTCCCGTAAATTTTGCGTCGGTCTTGATTAAGTTGACGATGTGAAGACAATTGCTGGAACAACCTTGAAATCTTTACCACTCCCTGATGCGACAGGTCATCAGATTCGTGAAAGCGACTAGAGGTAACATGAGTTTGTCAGCGTTTTGCGATTGTTTTCACGGTGCCACTAACAAATATATCCGTCGAGTGTCGTAGATGTCGTCTTTTTAGAAAACATTATCTCAACCGCTTTTCATCGCTGTGAATTCTGTGCAGTTATGTCATTGTCGAAATTCGGACTAGAGAAGTTTGTTCTTTGTGTTGCACTGAGTTACCAATCTGAGAATAATTGACCGCAACCTGTGACCCTCACAATCGCTCATCCAGCTCACCTGCTACTTGGCTGTGGTTCATTGCTATCATTAGCTCTCGTCTCTGACGCATGTGTGCGTCTTCGTTGATTATGTATGGGCTACAAGTGCTTCCACTTCGTTAAATTTTTATAGTAAAACAATTGCAATTGAAATGTTTAACAACACTAACAAGTAAGTTGGTATGGGACAACGAAACTGTCATGATGGCAGCAAATGTGCTGATGACAGTATTTTATTTTCTCTATTCAACTGATTGTGGAGACGACGCGATCACCTAAAAATAGGGAAGATTCTTGAGCTCCATGCACTCGTGGTATGTACTCGTAGTTGTACTGAAAGTGCTTATCCTAGTCAGTATATTTAGTCATGCGCACTAGTGCCCCTTACTGGTATTTCTAGGAAGGTAACCTACACACTCATCACTTCTGAGCAGATGCTGTTGTTGGTTTAGTTTTGGTACTGCACAATTTTACGGATGGGTCTTGTCTTCCGTGTTTCTAGGCATCGTTTGCTCTGTAATAGCGAGCGTTCCGTGAAACCGACCTCATGCACGAGCGCCCACCGTGTTCATTCGGTTTGCGTCATTTCTTAAATTCGTGGTTCTAAAGTTTGATCGTAAAGAACTCGGAGCCTCTGTCAAAATGCTCTGTGAGCGATCATGGTAACTCGAAGCTGTTGTTATAAACTCAGAGCCGCCATTTTTTTGTATTTTACCAATATAACTTCAGATTTCCTCTTTTTTTTTGTTCGAACTGAGTTTCTGTTCGTTTTCTCTTTCTGAGATAAAGCTCGGGAAAAAGCTTCGTTAACAAATCGTGTTTTTGAGACTTATATCGTACAGTATAAAATTGTAAAGAATTACTTGGCGGCTGAAACTATTTTCATGGGATATTTAAAGAAGTGTTCAGGTGATAAATCTATGCATCAAAAAAATCTCATTGATTAGAAGTGTCAAGCTTCGTCTTTTGCTCTTTATATTTGCGCTTGGCGTTTCTAGTGGCCAATATCGAAAAACAAAGTAGGGTTTGCCTTTGAAGGACTGGAGAATTTGTTGCTAGCATTAAATCGCTTCAAGTCGGAGTGATAATCTTCCAATTTCGTCTAATTGTAACAGCACAAAACCACGTGTGTAAGTTTTAGTACAATTTAAGAGCACATACATTCTGCGTGCGAATGACCGAGGTATTTTTAGAAGCGGTGGTGTAAACAAGTGGGCAAACTTAAACCATAGAACTCCGTATGTTTTTGTTAGGAAACTCTCTGGGGTGATATAAGAAATTTGTTATACATGAGGGATTGAATAAGACCCAACTTTAGTGCTTGTAGTTCCATGAAATACTGTTCATAAATAAGTTCGTGGTACGATTTTGTTAAGCTACCTCAGCATACGGACTAAGAAAGTACGGCTGGAAAAGGAATGTTATACGTCTACAATACCTTCATTGTGACGTTTAAAAATTTACTCAAATTTTTATGCATTATTAGAGAAGGTGAAAAAAATAAGCTGAAATAAACCTACAGAGAAGAATTGTTCCATGAACAATTCCTCTATTGTGTAATTGATGCTAAATCACTACACTGACGTGTGTTTCATATTCATTTACAATTTAATGTTTTACTGTGTGAAAATAGAATTTACGAATGTATACCTTTATTCCATTTATAAAATGGAATAAGATTAATCGTGTGATTAATTATTATGATGTAACATTAGATGTTCTTCGTCTCGCGTTCCCCCTCAGGGGGCATAGGATAGGCCATAGGCAATAGAGGTAGGNCAAGTCCATACTAAATGGTCCCTACTCTTCCGGTGCGAGATAGTCTTGAGTTGCTGAAGCGCTGCTTCTACTACTACTCCTCATACTCATACTCATACTCGTCTCGCGTTCTACGGTCGTGTTTCATCCGATGACAGGAAAAGCTCAACAGGATGTAAGGACTTTTCACTCACAGAGTCAGTACAAAAAATCAGTGGCAACATCCGTGTTACGGAATAGACGTTGCTGTAGTAGCCAACTCTTTTTAAAAATTACGTCTACATGCTTCAATGATATGCTCGATGTTCTTTTGATAAGATTACTTTAAAATATTAAATATAGAGATCCACCATACCGAACTTGAGTAAAAAGTCCCAGACCATACCGACGTCGTCCCGTCACTGGTACTCTTAACTCCTCTCAACTCGCAGGGTTGAAAGTAGCCGTGCCTCCAATATACAGGAGAGAGAGGCACGTGTCTCCACACCCCCC
>VOMN01094699.1:0-29232 GCA_014899125.1 Orchestia grillus
AACTTTAATGTAAATTATTCGATATGGCCTCCTATAACGTTCATAACGTGCCGGAAATGTACAAAAATTGACTTACATCAGCCTTGAATAACAACATTTTACTCAGTTCTTCCTCAAATTTTCTTTTCAATGTTTTCAAATTTTGCTTGAAAGAGCAGGAGCCTTATACTTTAACGCGGTTTACATACCAAAGAGTTCAAGTCTGGAGAAGGAGGAGCAGGCACCTTATCTTCTAACGCACCTTACATACCAAGGAGTTCAAGTCTGGAGAAAAAGGAGCAGGTACCTTATCCTCCAACGCGCCTTACATACCAAAGAGTTCAAGTCTGGAGAAGGAGGAGCAGGCCATTTCTCTTTGGAGATCAATAAGGAAACAAAGGACTTTAGCCGTGCGTGAGGATATTTATATATATCAATAAAATTGATATTGGAAGTCAGCATATTGTAAAACTCTTACTGCGGAATTGTGTAAGAATATAGACATGAAAGTAAAATGGATGATTTTCAACCAAAAATTATAAAATTTTAAAGCTGGAAAAATAGATGCTATGGTAATTTTAGGTCACCTTGAAGGTAAAACTTCTGGTGTGTTAAGAGTATTAGGATTGTTACTATTGTTACCATTCAATTATTGGTACTGTATTATGATAATTAAGTTATAAGTTCAACATTATTACTTCTGAACATTCACTTCTACAGGTGCATCAATTAAAAAATAGTGAACTATCGTAATCGAGTTGTGGTGAAGCTTGGTGTAAATTTCCTGTCGCATATTTATTCAATATATCAGGAGTCGTACCTATTGTATAACAAAAATCATTAGCCTAAAGCAACTACACCTGAGTTATTTAAGTCATAAGTTCTCCAAATCAATGGGAAAAAGACTGAATTTTTCATATTCCTAAGCACGGTTTTTAATATTTGACGATATTTCTGAGCACCCCATCACGGTCAGTCGAGGTTGAGGTCACAACTTCTGGGTCATAAAAGACAACAAATTTCAGCCAATCAGAAGGCACAAGCTGTTGGACCCAGCGGAAAGGATTTCAGTTATGGCTGCCTCCATGAGTTCATATTGATTTTTGAACAAAATTTTAGAATTTTCACTGTGTAATGAAGCGGGCTGGTCCTCAGAGGCCGCACGCCGTCCTTGTAAGAAGCTCTTCATGGCACCTCAATGGCTCAACAATTTCGAGGGATTTTCTGAATTTGACTCTGCATTAGACTGACGTTTTCCAGAAAAAATCTTGAATCAGGTTTAGACGATGGTTCAGATGTGAACGAAGGCCTGTGTGTCGCAGTGCGCTGCGCTGCCTGCTTGTTATTTGTGGAGTATTTGTTACCCTGCAATGTTCTTTATTAAATGCAGCTCTTAGTGTCTAAACAAAAGTCAATCATGGTTCAAAAATCTTGACCTCGGTAAATTTATCTGAAGAGGGTTAACTTAGACTAAATGGTAAATTTAGGCCGAGCCAGAGAGCGATATCAGGGGTAACGGTAGGTTCTGGAACGTAAACGGAGAGTAAGTTTAGCTAACGACACAAAACGGTACGTAAAATGAACTTAGTATTATGGACAAGGAATAAATTTAACTCCAGGAGGCGAAATAGAGGGTAAATTTAGGCTCATGACCTCTTTTACTGAAAATATTGTGTGTCTATAAACATATTAATAATGTGTGATAATGCATACCGAAGTCCACTTTCAAAAAGCATAATTGCAAAAAATGAACACAGAATGACTGCTTTACCGAAAGCAGCTGGTCCCAGGAATATATGTACATCTGAATATGAATAACTCTTCTGACATCAAGCCAATGATTGGACACTCAGTCTTACTAATCGTGGAGATTGGTTTTCTAATGCCTTTTATTCCATGAAACACAAAATATGGACGTTTTATAAATACGTACATTTAGAGAAGTGAAAAACCGTCGTACTTCAACTCGATCACACCCCTGAAAGTTTATTACACGAATTCTAAAAAATACGGAAATTCCCACAGAAAAATGATGGAAAATCATATCGAGTCTTACAAGGCTCCTATTTCACTCGGCCAGCCTCTTTTTACAAACACTTTAACAATTTCGATTTAATTTTTTAGTGAACTGCACTCCATGCCAATAGTCAGTCGTTCTTCAAATGTTCAAATCATTGTTTAATTCTTTCCCTTACATAAGAAAAAGCTTAGAGTTCAGGTGAATTCAGATGATATAATTGGATGACGTTGTCAGATTCGGAGCCGTTGGGTGCTGCTGTCAAATGACTGCTGCGAGAGACATTCTTGAAATAATCTTACGATGGTTCGTCGATGGCAGGGATACCCGTCCTATATTTGCCAAGTTCTATTGAAATTATAGCCTTACGTGGAGGCTTTGAATTTCGGGCACGGTTATCTGCGTTATAAACTGAAGTTATTCATGTCTGTCAAGACTTTCATGGTAGAAAATTGGACCAATATCTTTCTTCTTGGCCATTAGGCTGAAAATGGCATACCGTTGCTAGAAAATCCTGCCCATACGGATATATTGTCTCTAAACATTCACAATCGGCACATACATCTTTTAGAAATTCCCTGTAAAGTACTTTCAGTTGTACTGATGAAACTCTTTCCATTGTTCCATTGTAAATGCGCACTACTGAGCTGTAATTTTACTGAAATCCTTCCTAAATTGAAGTGTTTCTGAACAGAGGTTAATCGAGAAATGATGTAGTACGTCACCACACATGCGCCGTTGTGTCTCGATTCACGACCGTCTCCACGGACCTGGCCTCGTCTTCTCCATCCTGTGCCGTCCTTTGTTAACCCTGTACTGACCAAATTCTTTGGGCGCTGAGGCTGCGTTTTTCTCAGTACTCACAACCCGCTGAAGGCTTATGAAACTACGTTTTGATATCTGTATAGACCTTTCGTTTCTCAATCTTTTTTCGCTTGCGTAACCTTGTGTTTAATAAAACAATACCGTAGATATGATAATGTCTGCTTGTAATTTCACAATAACCAAGAATATATTGTAAGTGTTTGGTAATATTACGTACATGAAATTAAATAAAAATTCGAAAGTACATTAGCTTATGCATTGCGAAACCCTTAGGGACCTTTTGCAGAGCCTGAAGGTTACGCGGAAGTTCCGTTGAAAAGCGCTGATGTAGACGGTACAGGGTTAACATGAGTTAACTCTTGTTAATTTTGTGCGACTTACATCAACCTACATTAGCTTCTGTTTGCATTTTTCTATGTTAATCTGTGACACCAAATACTATCCTCTACTAAAGCAGGCTCACATGGCTTGTGACAGTGGGCAGATGCGTAATGAAAACATTCAAATTTTGGGAGATTTGTAACAAATCTTGTACATGACAGAGATATGATTAACATGTTTCTCACAAACCTTCAGACTGCCGTAAAGTAACCAATCTTTCGAGTGAGAGTGTTAGATTTTTGAGTTTTAGACTTTTAGCCAAGGTTTGCACAAGCGTCCTACAGAGGCAGTGTCCCATCGCCGTACCAGGAGCCGGTCTCAGCCGTTCAAGGCGGCACGTCTGCAGCAGCCCGCTAGCCCGAGCTACTCCTTGGCCTCTAGTACCCTTCAGGGCGAGCGGAGGCTCAAAATGCCCCACTTTAGAGGATCAACAGCAGTAACCTTTAACATTTTTGCTTCCCTTTGGGATAATACGTCCCGAGAACATTTATATACCATTGGAATATACAGTCCCGTTACAAAATTTCGAGGGAACAATTTATCAGGAATTATTGTCAGCCCTAGCGAATTACCGATTTTTTGGTGATTTTTTTACACTTTTACGATGACATCAGACACATAACACAGGCCACATCAGCAAGGACGGACTTGCATTTGAGGATAATATGTATTCGGTAGCGAAATAGTTAAGCTCTGTAACATTTCACGTCTCATCAGCATCTCACGGCTGATATGAGCATTACAACAAAGTACAGGGTGCCACTGAAGTATGTACATACCAGTTTGAGATCATAGGTCCTGTGATGAAATCTGTTTTTGGAAATTCGATCGCCCTGAATGATGAACGACGCGACGTTGTTCGAAAGCTTGGCAAATTTTAAATAAATATCTCAGAAGAAATTTTGAAATTTAAATTCCCTAACCATGGAACCTGAGAGTTTTTCAACTTTCGCTCTTAACAGAAGTATGCACATTCATTCAATAATCCAAATTCTTATAACAAACATATCGAATTCTCCTAAACTTATTACGAGATTATCCCGCAGTCTAAATTTAATTGACCAACTCTTTTAAGAAACGAAGAAATGTACCGTCCAAAAATTTGATTCCCGTATACTAGATACCCGCTTCGCTCATATACCTCGCAAGTGTTGTAATTTTGTTCACATGAAAACGGGTTGTGTAAAACAACTCGAAAGTTTGGAGAAATAAAACTTATCCCAGAAGAAGTTCTCCAAATTATCCCTAGAAACAGACCCTTGTGTTGATGAGTGATTAGGATACCAAATGACTTGGTATCCTATTTACGCGCTATTAGGAAATAAGATTTATTAAATTACATAGAATTCTAAGATGTTTGGTATTCTATCGCTATACGGTATCTAAATTAGGAGAGTAGGTTACGTTTAGGTCACCCTCTACGACAATTTCATTAACGGTCTCTTGTGCTTGACGTAGAAGATGTCAGAGAACTCCGCGTCAGTTATTTTTTTAAATAAGGTACTCTTTTCTGATCCCATTAACAACTCAACTTAGTTTGTCATATCCCCACAGTTACGTGGGTTGTTTTCCCTTTTGAAGCGCCAGCTTTACTAATCTACGTGCCCTTTTTATGATCTACCAAGCGTTCTAGGCCAAATAAGACTACAATTCGTTTGATCCACATGCTCATATGTCGCTGTCCTTACCCATACGTTCCTTGCATTGCAGAACTGACATAGTCCGCCATACTCTCGTCTAAAATAGTCAGTTCTGATCTGAGCGGCTTTTCCTCAATTAAATAAAACTGGCTGTCCAAATGCGTTGGAATTGTGGCGCAATAAACACCAGATAATTCCCCTTTCTAGTGTATTCTATAGCTACAGAAGCTACTGAAGGATCGTTATCTATACACCTTGTGCAATTTGTTCTCCATACAACTTTAAACTTTTGAAATTCCTGGCACCACTACCCATTGTCATCACAATTCTAAACGCGAGGGATAGTTAGTGACTATGTCCACTGTTCGATGTTCATTTCCTTCACTGCTAGTCGCCTTAATTTTTTCGACCGAACTACTACTGTTTAGCATTAAGCTAAAATAAATCAAGTTCGAATTGAAATAAATCAGTTTCAAATTAAAATAAACAAATTTCAAGTTAAATAAGTCTAATTAAAATTAATATAGCCCATATTAATTTATTGCTTCATTTTAACAATGAGCTTCAAATAAATTTACGAGATTGGAAATATCGCAGGCAGTCCCTACAAAAATATCAACGCTGCAATTTTTTAAATTGATCTTGAAAAATTGATATGTAAGAAAACTATTGCAAAACGCATAAATATGAAGATTAGTGAACATCCATTTAGCTAAATAAAAATGTTAACGTATACCACGTAGCTAAATCATTATTATTAATTGTTTCCTACATTGGTATGCAGTTTGCACCCTGAATGTCAAAGAAATATACGTTGTGTGAAGATTGAACACAGGGTGTATTATTCAATGTATACTTCTCCTGAAATTCAGCACGTAGTTAGCCTTCGTTGAGTCGAAATATCGTTGGGGCACGTGGAAATTTGGCGGGCAGATCCGCTATCGGTCTCAAATACTACGTTTTGAAGGCTTATATAATCATACGTAAATGCGTACATGGCATAATTATGAATGTAGCTACACCTTTTTAGCTTCAAATAGAAAAAATCAAGTTCAAATTAAATAAATTAACTTCAAATTAAAATAAATAAATTTCAAATTAAAATGAATCAGTTTCCGAGTAAAATGAATCATTTTCATATACAAATAAATCAATTTCGAATTAAATATATCAGCTTCATATTAAAAGAAATCGATTTGAATATTAAGTAAATCAACTTCAAATTAAAATATTCAGATCAAAATAGCCCGTTTATTTCATTACTTCATTTTAAACCACGTCAGCCAAATAATTTGTGTGAATAGAAATATGGCATAGCGTCCCGTTAAAAATAGTTCTCCAATAATTTTTAAATTTATCACGAAGTAAGGCTATCTATGAAAAGCAAATGTAAATATGCTCACATAAGAAGATTAATAAATATCCATACAGCCGAATAAAAATGTAAGAGTATACAGCAGCTAATTCCTTAATAATAATTTTTTTCATACAAATTTATGTAATTTATTCTGTGAATAACAAAGAAATATGTCCATTGTAAAATTCATTTGAAGTACATAGTTAAAATGAAGATGAGTTATTTCAATTTGAATTGAACATATATTAATTTGAAACCTATCTACTTTAGACATTGCCAATACATTGGATTTCTGACTACCCTCATGAGACCAACAGTCCTTTCAGTTATTTACATTAGTCTCACAACCATACTATATAATTTCATAACCGAATATATGTATTTTTATCAAAAAATATTGCACTCCAGGCTAATCCAAATTACATTTCACTCGCTTACACAGATACAATGAAGAGAGGCAAGTTGGTAGTTTCAGTTGTCGAAGATTCTGAGTTTTCATAGGCGGATACACTAGAAAAATATTCGGTCATTATTTGGTAGTAAATATATTTTCTGGAAATGAGTATGCTTCTTTTGAGGGCTTGGAGATACATTTCTTAACATTCGTCACAGACACATGAGACTAACTTTTAGAAGAATTTTACTCTCAAATGATCGTAGCGAATACGTCCTTTTATGTGAAAAAAGTAATTTTGGTAACAGGTGACTTATGATTTTTACTTTTAAGGGGCGGAAAAGTAACGTTCAAGCCACCTACTTGCTTTTTTAAATAATTTATAGGAAAAAATTGATATTCTGTCATAAGCAAGATGGATAGCACTACACGTATTGGAGCTTCCGCATTACCAAGCGTAATTTTTGTAGGCTTCATTTGGCTTGCAAATCAGGTGGAGCACTTTGGCGACGTTCGCGTGAATTGGCCGAGAAGCTAAAAGCTGGGGCGCAAGCTCCGTGGAGTAAATTGGTTTCGAGGAGGAGAAAAGCATTTGGAAATGTCGTGAACAAATTCTAAGCTGGAGCCCTTAGAGGCACTCCAGGGACGGAAATGTACATTATATTAAAAGTCAGAAGGAGATACAAAAGTACTGTACAACGACAAAGTCTACGGTTCAAACCAAATTTACTTAGAGTATTAACATAAATCTTGGGTTCTAACCAAATTTACTTAGAGTATTAACATGAGTGAAATAGAAAGGGCTCATATTTTGAGCCAAATTTTTCAAGGTGTTTTGGGTTACATTTGTTCACATGCAAAAAATACTGTACAAAAATATATATTTCTAGTTCATATTTCAGTACACGAAATCTTTTTACGCATGACACATTTGGTGATAAAAAATAGCTTGCAGTCCAGAAGTTTCATTGGAACAAATTGTATAAAACTGTAAAAGCTATCCATTCTATTCAGTTCACAATTTCTTTACACTGCCTTGAAAAATAAGTTTAACCTTTTCGCCCCTGACGGGCTCTCAAGACCAAGTTTCTTGGTGCTTTCATTTCAACATTTCAACTCAAAATCTAACAGTTAAGAGCAATCTAATGGCTAGGGTAAGACGTTGGATTGAAAATAAAAATATGGGTAATCAGTAGCATTGAATTTTTGACACGGAAATCATTCAACGCCTCGTGGTCGTTACTCTCCAAAGTGTGCGTGCCAAGTGGCATGTGTAACATCTTTTATAAATTTGCTTGCATGCAACTAACCTAAAACTCTTTTTCATAGTTTCATTTGCTTACTCATTAAGTAAGGTTTAAATTTTGTTCATCAAATAGAACATACGGAGATCTTGTCTTGGCGTCCGAATTAATTTATTCGTTCAACAAACCTCGCTGGATAGTGAGAATTTTGATCCTGGAAATGGACAAGCACTTGCATGAGCAGAATATGATACATGTCACTGCAATCCTAGATATGCGTTAGGGTATTAATAACTTTTTCCCTTGAATTCCTTTCCCTCTAGTAACCAAATTTTTGGAGCGCAAAGGTCAAATCGTGAAAATCCAGACGTTTCAATACAAAGCTCGAGATGCTCCGATACATATTCATTCGACACTATATACAGTTGGCTTTTTTCGATCTAATTCATTTGAGTTGAAGACGCTCACTCCGTATCCTAATTGAGTATTGCGGCGCTACAGGCGACGGCGAGGCGCTGTTTGTCAGCGTCAGCTTGAGGACCGCACTCACTGGGCGGCCTCCTGCTGGTGCGGTCCAGACCTGGCGCGGTCTGACAGCGCTCGAGTACGAGGGACAAACGGCTCCAGAAAGCTTAATATTGAACAGAAAATAGGTCAGGAGGTTAGGTCTGGGGACGAAATGAACAAGGCTGCGCACGAGGGGTGACGGTTCGAGCCTACGCCAGAATAGAGATTTCTGAACAGAGTATAGGCAGCGCACCTGCTCAACCGCTAGAATAACGGAACCAGCTGTTTTGAACGACTCTAATAAAACACGCTGGTAGTAGTTCAAAAAATCCTAAATGAACTAATAAAATTCCAAATACATAGAATTACAATAAAATGACTCTATAAGAACACGGGAAAACAACGATGAAAAGTACACTAACTGTTTTCTACAGTAAATAATCGCGCGAAACACACCTACGTAATAGTGCATTATTACAGTGTAATTGAGACCTAGTAAGTTATTCTGCCCTGATACGGACAAAGCAAAGTGAAACACCCTTGTATATAGCATCCAACCAACTCTACACAAGCAGATGACAAGTTTCCTGACGGAATTAGAATAGAAAGGTTTTACGCAAGTCAATAAAAACATCTAAGCAAAGTAAACCAACGTTCGTTCCGTTATCGAGTCAAATACTTATGCAACCATTCCAGCGTTATCAAGAGCTTAAGATAACCTTACAACAAATTTAACGGATATGCCTCAAGCCTATGTAGATTACCGCACTCGTGGAGCCGCTCGCCTGAGATCTCTCTTATCCGCTCTATGATTTATACCAGAACCCGTCTGGCCTTCTTGTGTTATTCCAGAACCCGTCTCGTCCTCTTATGTTATTCCAGAACCCGTCTCGTCTTCTTGTGTTATTCCAGAACCCGTCTCGTCTTCTTGTGTTATTCCAGAACCCGTCTCGTTTTCTTGTGTTTGCAAGCGTGACGTTGCCGCGTCTTGTAGTATCAAATGATCTCAAAGGACGTGCGTACTCAAAGGATAACTAGGGAATGTGTCCCTTAGTTATCTTGATTACTTGCGATGCGTAAAGAGTCGTCATGTTACTACTACCTAGATGCATCAATAATAGCGAGGGGTCATTTGTCTCTGTCTTAATTGTCAGTGTAAAATAAATTTTATATCCTTTCTAGCGTTAGAGCGCACCAATGGTTTGGTGTACAGGATACTTCTCTGATCAGTTATGATATGAAGGGGACATTGCGTTAGGGGCTCAGCGGCATCAAGGATTTATTTTCCAGTATCTACCCTCATGGGTCATGAATCTATTGGCTCTAGTTACCGTTGGTGCAGTATGAACTAGATTTTCGTAGGGCAACTGCTCTACTAAATATTTCCGCTATCTGCTTCTATGTCTCTATGTGTTTCAATTCTCGTCATAAATTGTTCACTGATAAAAAAGGGGACATTGTCTCCCTGGACCTTCGCTCGTTGACACAAGAATTGCCTCAAACGATGAAAACAACAAAATATAAGAGATAAAGCCTGTAATCGAACATATTCTTTACTGCGGCTAGATTCCTCGTCATGTGCTGAACACAACATGGTAAACTCGCACGCAGCACTTGAACTGAGACGTGCGCCACATATGGTACACGTGATCATCTATCCCAACCTAACGTAACTAAAGCATGAACGTACAGGGTGTTTCACAAGCACTCGAGCCCTCTGTTGCAACCCTTCAATTCAATAATGACCTAAATAATACAATAAATAACTAAATTTATTCCTATTCCGGATACGAACAGCACAACTAGACCAAACATATGATGGTGATACATTCATCATTAAATGTTCAAGATATTGACCCAAATATGCAGCTCACAAAGGATCAAAGAATTTTTATCGTCGCTATTCGTGCCAAATCCAGAAGATGAAAATTGGTACCGGAAAAATTTCAAAATAAGTACCCAGAAAGAGCAAAGCCCTTTAAGAGCACAATTTTGCGAATTTTGTCACAGTGCATAGAGTGACATAATTTTAAAACGTGACATATTTTTAAAACGCGACATATTTTTGGAAATTTTACGTGATAGAAATAATTGACCGTGTCAACTGTGATCATTGTAAAAACTAAACATAAAATGGACACAGCAGAGCTCTAAGTTGGACCAATTTGGGCCAGCATCATCATTAACTAACTATTGATTTTCGCATACATAAAAACCGACTGTTAAATTAAGATTGCAAATTTGTACTGAATGAAATTTTTTCTTCATCCTGTTTTCCTTCACTCATTGCATGCCTGCTTTTAATAAATTTTTCTTTTGTGCTAATGCTTCTTTTTATCGACGAAGCATAATTCCAGACACACAGGAGACATGCTCAGAATTTTCCCTTGCTCAAAATTTTCTAACGCCTGTTTCCTTGAAAACGCACGTTGCTAGAGCGAATGAAAGCTTCTATGAAGAAATAAATAAACTCGGTTGATATTTTCAACTTTATACCATACAATAATTACGCTGGGCGTCTCACACAAATTATGCCCTTTAGAGTGTTTCCTTAATTCACAGACACTGAAACACATTAGAGCACTTGGATAATATGGATATTTAACCAATGTATTGGACGATTTTAGTCATCTGTATTGAAGTTCTGTTGATATGGAATGCGCCTTGAAATTTTTGATTAATTTTGTGCAATTTTTGGGGATTCTATGTGACTTCATATGGAGTATAGTTCTATCGATACGGAATGTACCTTGAAATTTTTAACAATTGCGAGAAAATTCATACTATTCTGTAGTTAAACATGACGTGTCAGTTTGACTTTAAATCTTTAAGCGACTGAGTCTTTGCATACTGGGGCGGTTGCTGCACAGCAATGCGCCAGAGATTGATGGGCCGATTTAGCCCATGTCAGCTGAACTTAAGCGCCCCAAACATCATTTCCCTAATATAGGTTTTTCTCCACAGCTATGTATGGAAAGAACTATGTAACTACAAGTTACTTTGAGGGAAGTATGGAGAGAAGAATACATGCTGAACTGTTAGAATGCCTGACTTTTACTGTATCGAGGTCCACTCAAACTTGTTTAGGAGATGGATTGCATTATCGCAACTTGTAGTGTTCACATCAACCTCAGACTACTCGATGAGCTGACCCTTGTCAGCATCGAATATTTAGTGATTTGGCCGTTTGTCAGTGTCTGAGGATGTAGGGAAAATGAGACCTCACTGAATACAGAAATGATGCAGAGTCGATTAGCCCGCAAATATGCATTGATACTCACTGTTTCTTCAGGTAGTGGAGTCGCAGCGTTCGAAGGTAGGTGTCTCGTCAAACTGGTTGACTATAGAGCGTGTCCGTGCAATGACTGGTGATCAGACCACATAGTGAAGAGGAGGTATTTTATACAAATACGACGCGGCAAGTTTCTGACCCCTACCAGATCGGTCACTCCGATGTAGCTCCGTAACGACCGCCCAAACTGCAATTCCTGGACCTTGACTGGTTTCTTCTCCTGGACGGTTGTGTAACCACCAAACAAGTGTACATATCTTGTCTGTTCCAGCTGATGCATACATTTGATGCAAAGTGCGATGCCGTAGACTGAGGTAATGTGTGGATAGATTGAAAGCGATGCAACACAATTTTCTTGAATTTTTCGAAGTATATAATCTTGGCTGCAAAAGTCTTGCCTTACTGAAACTCTTTTTGACGACTAATAGATGCTTAGTTCCGCGGTAACTGAGGACAAAGTCATATTTGAGGGGAAAAACAGCAGAGACTGGAGATAGAACATCTAATGTATGTTCATTTAATGTTACGCAGACGTGAAGACAGATAAATTGTACATCAGTCAATGGAACTTTCATCTCCGGCAATGACAGACTCTCCCCATTTCGTAACCGTTCTCAGGCAGTGATGAGGTTTGTCCTGAGGACATTTGCCGTGGTACCCACAATGGCTGCCCTGAGAACTGCAACAGAGTCCATGCTCATTGCAGGTCCCGTCAACTCTGCTCCAGGCCTCATGGTCCAAACGATTGCTGGAGCTAAGCGTCACACATTCGGAGGAGCGTGGGTGAGAAAATTGCTCGTTTATCGTTCTTGGGTATATTAGGTCGAGTGAACTGGAGCGAATTTCTGCTGTAAAACATAAGGCCTCCCACGTGCCAGGGCAGTGATCCAGGGCTTCACAGACGTGTTCATCACATGGATGTAAGCAACGGATTTGACTCTGGCGCACTGACGAAAGAAATATAGAGGCACCACGTTGCCCTAACTACTCATGACTCCCAGAACCATGAAGAAAGCGGGTAACTTAGTGCGTTTAAAGGTTGGAACCCACTAAGGCATTTTACAAAGTGATCGATCTTTTTTTACGATTCACGTTCAGGTATAGGTTTCTGACAAATTCGGATGTTTCTGCTGGCTCAAGATGCCCTTGGCTCGGGTCACTGTTTTTCTGGGTTATTTTGAGCATGGACTTGCCTCTCCGTATCAACCGCAACTTGCGAAGGAGGTAGTCATGAACCGCACGTCGGATGGAGCTCTCGGCCACCAGGTCTCTCCAAACTTTGAAGATAAATCACCAAGCGACTTCCAGAAAGGCAACGATCTCGGAGTCGGAATGTAGGCGATAACAGCATACGAACACCTCTTCAATTCCTAGGTAATAACAGTATTTTTTATCATTAGGCTGTATTTTTGTTGGAAAAGGTGTATGCTACTCGGATACGTAAAAGTAATTTTATTGAGCGTGTTGAATTCGGTACGTGGGGCCAGTAACGGGCTCATTTGCAGGTAAATATGTTCTAATGTGTGAGTTATATTTGGCGTTTTAATTACTAAAAACTTTACGAACCCTTTAGTATATATGCGACTTGCTCAGCGGCCTGCTGATACTTCAGTGCCACAAAACTACGAGTTAACCTTCTACTTCTCAGAAATGAACTCCAGTACTGTGACGCCAAGAGAAACGCCTTCCCAATCGTCATACACTAACCGTTACCAAAGTAAATGGTCCGAGTTATTTTGCGCGACCTTGTGTACTGGAGTATCTTTGTGGGCCTCCAGGCGCTGTTTTAAAGACGTGCTCATAGGGCGACGCCTGCCCCTCCTGACGCCGGTGTTTCTTGTATTTCAAAGCAGACACTGGACGTTCATATTACCACGAGTTCTTGACATATTCAGAGTTATGATCTAAAGGTTTCTATTGACAAATGACAAGTACAACTTTTCGAAAATAATTAATCAGCTGTATAATGCCCATTGCGAAACTTTATCGTGATTTAGCTAATCAACTGTGACAAATTTGCTTCTTGGTTAATAATTAAAGCATGTGATGCTCAGGAACCAATGCCAACGCTACGCTGTGAGTAAATTTTGCATGCTCAGAAGCCTACGTTCGTGGCTTTGGGCCGTTATGTTTCAATAAATAGTATCCAGCCCCTATGTGGGTACCGGGAGTCTGAAGATCGCGGCTCATAGAGAAGTTTAGGAGCCGAATTATCAAAACTACTTACGACGTCGCAGTGATCAGCTGGTAGCGTAAGTCCATCTTAGTTAACGTACCCACGATGTGTGTTATTATCAAACAAGTTACACTCGAGATTTTCACGTAAGTTTGCGACACCTCAGAGCTCACGTAAGTGGAGTTACGTTGAGCGTAAGTGCATGCATATACGAGCTGCTGGCCGAGATTCACGTGATATCATGTTTTCTACATAATTTGTGTTGAACGTACATGATAATTATGAAGTGTTAATTGCGATTGCCACAATTTACTTGCTATTGGGATTTCCGTTATTATCATGAAAACTTCATAACTTCTGAATATTTCAGAGTGAGAAAACATTGTATGTAATTAATGTATTGACAAAAAAGAAATTTCTTGCAAAGCCACAAAAAATTTATTTTATAAATTGATGGGTTTCTTATTCTAATTCTGTAGTGGCAATCAAGTGCCATTATTTAGCAGGAGTTGCCATGGATTTTAGTTTTAATGAAATAACGAGCCTCGTTTCTCTCATCCGACGTCTGAAATTAATTAAAGCCTTAATTTCGTCATTGTAAAAGTCTGTCGCCATCGCTCCGCCTCCATTATCACGTGACTAGCATCTACAATGTTTACAAATCCCAGCCTTCTGATTGGCTGTCGGCCAAAGTGCTTTGAAAATACCGTTTGGCGTAAGTTGTCGCTCAGATGTCTTTGATAATACCAAATTTACGATCATCATACGCTGAACGTAAGTTTTTCACGTAAGTCTGAGAACGTAAGATAGTTTTGATAAACCTGGCCCAGGACAGCGCTTACGTCAGGCCAAGGTTGGTTACTGAGAAGTAACATTTCTGGTCCTAGGATTTCAGAGAAATCCAAAACCATTTCATTTTCAGACATAAATAGAGGCAGGAGCATCTCGCTTTTTTTCCAAGTTTAGACGGTGAGGGTCTGGTCGGAGCAAAACCGTCCGTAGTAAAGCTAGCTAATTTACTTAAAAATGATTAAATAGAAAAAGAAAAAGTGCAGTGCCTTCAGTCTCGTGACCTCTGTAGCCTTAGAATTCGAATAGGAGACGAGAACGACAGGCGACTGGTCATGGAGAAGTCCAAGTTAGGTCTCTGAGTGAGGCATCTCGTACACAAAATTGTAACCGTCTATTGGCTAGATTGTAACAAATAGTTTGTAACAAATAGTTTGTAACAAACAGTTTGTAACAAACAGTTTGTAACAAATAGTTTGTAACAAATAGTTTGGAACTTTGTTTCATGTATCGGGAACAGGGTGCTCGGCTAGGCTGCGTCTTGAGTTTGACCTATAAAAGGTGGAGAAAGAACCTTGAAGTCAGTGGATGGCTTTGTAATTGTGATCTCTCCCTACTTGGTGGCGGTTAACTTAGACGGTGTTAATGTGCTTTGTTCTCATTAATTAAATGTCACATTTTCTTTTGAACAAATGTTCTTTACGTTTTGAGAGTTCCACGGTAATTCTTAATTGATCTGATGTGTTAAATCTGGCAATAACTAAACATTACTTGTCATTACAGAGTCCTAATTAGGTTAAGTCTTAATAAACGAATAGGGGACCCTTTTGTGTCGAAAACTAAGTCATATAGGACTTCGATTACACTACTTACAGAACACGAAGAGTTGAAAAATAGCAAGATCTCCCGTCTTCAGAGATAACCAATACCGTCTCCTTGAAATAACCTCTTAGGATCGTGCGAGATCCATGCAGGTTTGGGTCTCTTGCGTCTCCTCAAAAGCAAAGTTTGCCTCACTAAAGCCTCGTTTGTATCGCTTGCAAAAGCTTTGCGACACGCAATGGCCCAATTAGCGGGCCTGCCGCTGGTGCTTCCTGATCACGAGCCATAGACCAGAGCACGCATGGCCTTTACTGCAAAATGAACTTAAAAGCGAGTCTTGGTGAAGGAATCCAGAGGACTGTTTTAATGGGCGATGTCCCGAACAGTTCTCAACAGCAGGAAACCTTATCGTGATATGGATCGTATTGAACAGGGGTTCGATTATCGAACATTACTGTACTCTTGACTAAGTGTCGTATTGATGAAAGAGACACTTCTAAAACGTTTTCCTTCCTTCGACACTTCTGTGTATATACGAGTGTATAAAGTGTTTGCTGATCGCCCTCTTGCACAGCGCATCGTTTTCGCGGAATTTCGGATGACCGTTTGGAGCTGTGTGCTTTCACTTCTGTTCGTGTAAACAGAAGTCTGTTCACATTAGCCAGAGTCTGTTCATAATGCCTATGTTCACAATGTGCCTGTTCACAATTGTCAGAGTCTGTTCATAATGCCAACGTTCACAATGTGCCTGTTTACAAATGCCAGAATTTGTTCATAATATCAATGTTCACAATGTGCCGGTTCACAATTGCCAGAGTCTGTTCATAATGCCAACGTTCACATTGTGCCTGTTTACAAATGCCAGAGTTTGTTCATAATGCCAATGTTCACANTTTATTTTTATCACCAACATCACAATGGACTTTGCGTTTTTAGCGTTTCATAACACCGTGTCCGTGCCTTGTAGAGCTGGCGCTCATGAGAGCGTGTGATCACGTTAGTGATGTGTGTGGGTTCATTACTTGCTAAAATTACCGTTAGGTGTGGTATATTCTACGCATTTGTTAATATTTTACACGACCGATGCTTATATCCATGATGAGATGCGAGCGCTCGTGTGAGACTTCGATGCATGTCGTCTAGTTCTCGACTGAGACAGGCCACGATTGTATTTAACTGGTTAGTTAAAACACAAAAAGATTATTCTGCCTATTTTTTCTCTATCCTTTAATCATTTTACTTGTTCCAGGGGTAGTGAACTTAGATAAAAATACTGAATTATTAGCAATACCTATCGTAAATCTATCGCACTGATACGTTGCTCCTGTTAGACTAGTTTTTGCATTGATTTGGTAACCTCAATTGCGGTCATAGCAGAGTGATAATAAATCCTAAGCCTAGCGGCTTCAGAAAATCTATAGCAGCTATAACCTGAGGAAAACAGGTCTCTTGTGTGTTCGATCGCTTAATTTTTCTTTCTAAGTAACGGACCTGGCAAGTCCACGTACCACGTACAAAGTTCAGTACATGGCATTTGTGAAGGAAATGTAGAGTTATGCAGTGCAAGCATGTCGAGCACATGTAGCTCTAATGAGTTACGAAACTGTCTCACCATTTTTGAGGCTCGGTCATTCGGTTGCCAGATTACTAGAGGACTGCGCCAAAACGACGCAGGATTGATTGAAAACGGAAGAAAACGGAAGTTGACCTATGTAACCTCCTGAACAAAAATTAGCTATTACTACTATAGTGTAGGACTTCCACGAGCACAAGTAATAGCGGCAATTCTATGCGGCATTGAGACTGAAAGTGTTCTGATGAACACTTGGTCACTTTTAAACCACTCCTTCATCAACTGACCTCGCAATGTGGCCACAGCACGTGGACGATCTTCTCGACGTCTAACTTGTCGTTCTTGGTAGTCCCATAGAATTTTTATTTGATCGTCTGAAGAATTCGCCAGGCACCATAAATGCCTGGCAGATCTTGCATGACTGTCATCCCAATTGCTGACAGTTCTAGCCCGATCCAACTGGTAGTTTTCATCCTGATAGATTGGTAAAGCAAAAAGCCTTTCTGCATTCACTAGACATGGAAATGGTTAAACATGGTTATCGATGTAGCCATGCTAGTTCAGTTTGCCAGATACCTCAATTAAAAGACCCACTTCTGAGAAGTTGAAACATTCCTAGAATATGACGGACCGTGGAAAAACATCAAGTGACAACTTTTTGTCCGAGAGCGTATCTTCTGAGCTGGCTGAATCTCTACCCCCAGGTCAAATTTTCTACTTAATTTTATTTAAACTATACTTCTGTTTTTAAAGTCATACACCCACAGATTTTTGACGAACCTTTGATTCTTCTCAAGATGCCGTTACACGGGCACACTTGATGCGGGGAAATGTAAGTGCATTGAAAATAAAAAAAAATAAAAAAATAAAATACAATATAAATTGGGAGGAGGACGAGGACCATCGAAGGCGTCCATCAAGCTCTGCATCAAACTAAGCAGCGCCTCATTTCCGCCGCTCCGACGTTCCTCCCGCTCCCTGCCCCAGCACGACCGTCATTTCGCACAGCTTCGTCATTAACGACCCAATTTCTCTTTTTTTTATCTCTGGACAGGATATTAAATGAAACGAATTTATTTATGCAACATTTTTTCAATTAATAATTAGCGTGCAGAATGCAAGATGAGCTTGTTACGGAAAGTATTAGCAGTTATCTATTGATTTTTCCAGCGTGTAGTTTACGCTTTGCACCAAGCTCGTCGCTACTTATTATAATGAACATAAATTAATAGACGTGAAACGATAAGGCAGCTTTAGGGAATTTACTGGCGGTGTAAAGGTGGCGACCAAGATGGACTTAGAGAGACCTGAAATGTTTTCTGAGGCTCACTTGAACTAAAAGATGCGGTGGCAATACATCTAAATTAGAACAATCAAAAAACGCTAAAATAAATTCATTGAAATGAAATTTAGTTCACTGTAGACTACTGCATTTGTCTGTCTATACAAGCTATCATTGAACGGCCTTTAACTTGCAGAATTGTACTCCCAACACTCGTCTTCATACTGACGACACGACGGGATCAATATGTTCATAAAACCTGGGGACGGTGCTCGTCGCGCTCTGTTTATGAAGCTGATGAACGGCACCATTTGTACCGCGGTCCCGCTGCCATTCTGCGATGATTTAAAGTCCGAAACTCAGTCCAACGTGAGAGCCAGATTAACGTGTTTGAAAATGATCGTAAAATATACCATAATCAGGGGAAATCACCGTCAGTTCGAACACGCGTGAGCACGCCAGCAGCGAATAAGAAGATGCCTACTACGGATGACAGGCATAATTAACCCCCCTGTAGGGGTGGGGAATGCGATCCTATTTTGTATTGTGAGGGAAAATGACTCGCATCGAGCATACAAATGGAACTATAGACCGTTTGTTAGCTACTTATTTTCTTGGGGAATCCGTTCATCTCATCAGTATACTGTACTTATTACTTATTTTCACTTATTTTCATAGTACTGTCGCCCGAGCTGATATGCAGCTGTGTCGATACAGAGTATCGATTTGTAAATAAGTATAACTTGAAGGAAATTAAATGTTTCATTTGATGCCAAATGATGTGGTAGAAATTTGGTCCATATGGTTTGGTTAAGAATCGTTTGGAGCCGAGCTAGTGAGAAATGCCTTCAACCAAAGGTAATGATTAATTTAATATGGGTTTAGTGTTCTTTTGAACCACCTTGTACATGGGTTGGAGAAATTTATTATGTTAATCAAATCAACTCTGACGAACACATTCCGTGGCTGATGACAGAAAAAATTATTATTCCGAACAAATTTCAGCCCCATTCCTTTATTAATAAACTAGCCAATTTTTGGGTAAAATTTTAAGGGAATGGGAATAAGTGAAAACAACGCAGCGAGAAAAAGCTTGTTCAAAATTAAGTCCATTGCCCCACTCACGGCAGCCATAACGAACGAGTTTGAGGAGTTCGATATCGAATTTCAAGAACCGGTTTCACGAATTTTACTAACCAGTTCTTGCTATGGCAAAGAGGTTAAAAATGATGAGTTAGAGAGTATGTACACAGACATTCTGCTACAACTTCTGCAGCGTAACCAACGTGTGAACATTCAATAAAGAAAGTAAATTCAAAGAGAGCACGAGGGGGTTGCCCAGTTCCCTTGCTGCCATTTTCCTTCACATTTTGTAGAAGAATGACGTCGTGACGAGAACTTTCCAGTAATTGGTCCATCACACGCAGCGGAAAATCTTGATAGTTGTGTCGAGTTCCTAGGCACAGCTGCCCTGATTTTTTCCGATCGACTGAAACATAAATACACTGAATATGAAGAGCAGTCACTTGATCCAAAATTAAATGATACTACATGTGATCTTGGCTAAACTTTACAAGGTGTGCGAGTCGCTAGAGTAACTGAATATAAATTTAAGGGTTGGATGACGCGCTGGTACAGTGCACTAGGTTCACAGTTATGATGTAAGGATTTGACTCTTTGCTGGGGCTACATCATTTTCACGAAACCACAGAGTGCTCCTCTGGAAAAGGAAGGTGAAACCTCAAATTCCTTACTTCACTAATGCGACTCTAGTTTTTAGGCATTTGAAAATCCAAAGATCTACTGTATGTCTACTGTATTGGAATTAATGATAATGATGCATGAATTACACGGATAATGGATATTATCGGATATTGCACGGATATCATCGACCTAAATCCTATTGTAATTATGCAGGTGTACGTATGATAAAGTTTTTTCTCTTTAATGATGGATAGTTTTTTGTTTGAAAGTGTCTGTACAAGTAGGGTTAATGCTTTTTATGTTATGAAGATCATTTTTCTTTGAGTATAGTCTTTGAGTGCTTTGAGCACATTCGGAGTGTTGGGATAACTTCGTAAATTTGTATGAAACCTTATTTATTATGTCATTAAACTTAAACTCAGTTTCGTGGCTCAGGAGAACGTATTTGGATGATACATTTACAATACAAGTAAATTAATTGTAAATGATGCTCTACGTGCGCTGCAGAAAAATGTCGTAGAGCTACCGGGCACTGCTCGACGCAATCAATTTGTTTCATTTAATGAGGTCTTCCTCGAATAAAAAGCATGGACATGTTTGCACATCACTCAAAGAAATCACCAGAAATGACGACTACGAAGTTAACAAATTGAGACTTTGTTGTAAGACGATTGAAACTGTAGGTACAAGACTTTTGATTGGTTATAACACGATGCAGAAATTTCTCCGGCGCTAGTGCTCAAAAATTCACTTACTAATCGAAAATTATGGATAAACCCATGAATTTAAAATAAATTGTGCTTGACGATATAATCAGCTTTTGCTTTGGTTATTTACATATACGTACGAGATTTTAATTGTAGTTAGTTAATATGAAACGTATTCTTTAGTTTCATATGAAAATAATCATTGGAAATTTTTCAAAATCCGCTGTAGAATGAAATCAGAAGTCATCATTGGATGCAGCAGCAAGAGGCGGCTGCGATCAAAGTAGAGTTCCATTTCGGGTAACATTTTTTGCATAGAAAGCTATAAAAATTCGAATTGCAACGAAAAAGTGCCACATCGTATTGTTTAAAATCGTATATTTTGGAAATACATGAGTAATTACATTATTGATGATTTTTCTTATACGTTGCTTTATTGTTTACTTCCTACCCCAGTGTGCTTCCGTCGGTACGCCTGCGGACGGACGGGCTACGTTGAGTGCTTGCATAGACCACCAGTGTTTCGGCAGTGTCGTTGAAGCTGTTGCAAGGTGAGGTTGTAAAAGAATGCTCTCGAACCTCCAGCCGGGTTGAGGTGTCGGTGCAAGTAGCATTTAAAACGCGGTTCCGACTCGTTTGTAAACTGCGGTACGGCTTTTATTTGCGAAATGTGGAGCTAATTTAATGGCCCATTTGATGCATAAAGTGCTCGAAGAAGAGCTGATCCAAAGTTCGTGATTCGGTGCTGTAACTTCAATGAAAAGTGTTGTGACCTCGTCAGAGCTGTCGTAGTGATCAAGTGGTTGCGTATTTTTTTATCTATTTGCGATGCCTCAAAATTACCTGTGTACATAAGAGGAAAATGCGGTCCAAAAATCTACCTGACGTGATGAGGGACTTAGCGAGTGCCGTGGTGTGAGTCAATTGCGTCGTGAAGCTTGCGAGAATTGAATACGAATTAATGAAAGTGATCGGTGTGTGCCAAGTGGCAGGTACGTGACAAACGGGACAATAAATGTGCGTAAAAGTGTTAGGCATTGGAGAGTGTGTTGTATTCTCCGATTAACTTATTCATTTTGTAATAATTGGTACCTGGTATATAGAAAGCAAACAAAACGTAAATCGAAGAAAAATCTTCACGATTTAGAGCTCGGGAATAAAGTTTGAGAACATATTGAGCGCTTCGTGTGAAAAATACAAGTAAAGTAAATGTGAAATGAATATTCAAAATTATCGTGTGAAGTACATGAATAGTGCAAAAAATAATACATTAGTATGAGTTACCTTTAGGTAAACAGGTTGACCTGCCTGCCAGTGTTGTCGACCCCCAACAGCGGTCGGAGGAGGCGTGAATGGTGACGTGCAATTCGCTGTATCCCTTAAGAACCAATTAAAAACTTGGAAAGAAAGGCCAACTTGTGGCGGCTTGGTGGGTCTGCGATACAAGCTTCCGGAGAAATTCAAGGCCTGGACTTTGCACTGCAAGACGTCGCATGACTGGCTGGTGAGTAGTGTATTATTTTTAAATTAATGTCGCCAAGCTGTCAAAAAATGACAGTGAATCTCATGTGAAATGATGTAAGTTTCGGTATCAGTGATACGACCTACCTGCTCTGACACAGTCTCGCTAATTAGGAATACTGAGCTGAAGGTCTGGCCTGGGAATTTTCTCGCATCAACAGTATACAATAAAACACCAGGTGTCCCTTTAAATGTATAAATAAATAAATAAATGTATATTTTTTGAGCGTAATGTCCCGTATGTTCTTACAATGGGAATCTCATTGAACACATTAAATTTTTGGAGAATTCCTTGCACTTACTTTACAGGGTGGCCCAGAAGTGAGGTGCCTTTTCATGAAATAGTGTCCTAAACATTTGTTAACGTATCAGTGCTACCGATATCAGTGAAGGTACCTTACTTTTGGGCCACCCTGTACTTTATATAACAAATAGCCCAGTGTTGCTTGCTTGGTTGGTAGATCGATTGGTCCTTCTGTCCGTCCGCCCGTCTATTCGTCCGTTTTTGTACCACGCTATTCAGTATTTAGATATAAGAAAATTCCCGGGCCTGTATTCCTAAGCTAATAGCGAGACTGTCAGGTTTTAGTGATACTGAAAATAACATGATTTCATGGCAGAGTTACCGTAAATATGTAACTCTTATGAATTTAACATCATTAGTCCCTCTATTTTTGGCGGGTAGCGTCTTCTAGTCTAAAATAATTCCTTGATGTTTTAATAAATCGTTTTATTTAACACATTGTTTATTGAATAACAAGGGCACATGTTTTCTAACAATTTTTCCGTTTTTTTTCAATTTTCCCTACGGGAATTTTCAAATTTGATCGTTGTTCGGGAAATTTATTTTCAAAAGACAATTTGAATTTGAATAAGTCGATGTTTCGAATGTTCATACGTTCATTTTCAAGAATAAAATTTCTCTTAATTAAACCAGAATTTTGAGATTGAAGGGCTATTCAGCGATATTACATACGAGGGGAAAAGTAGAAGTGCCATGTCCAATTTTTCCTTCCTATATAAGGAAATTCGAAAAAAATACATAAATTATTAACAAACATATGTCCTTGGTCTTCGATAAACAATGTATAAAAGAACATCTGTTTCTTGTCTACACGAGTGTATATCATAATAAATTGTTAGGGAAAAAATATATAAATAAATACAATTGGTCATTTTTATGGAGTGTAGATATCTTTTCACAGTAACATACGGGAAAATTAATTAGGAGTATTATAGTGATGTTAATAAATTATTCATATTATGCCAATATGTCAAGGTTAATATAATGGTATTTTTCTTAGTACTTTGTCAAAATATGCACTTATCAGATTCTGTTTCCATCACGTATAGGCTGGCAAAATTGATGTACGACTACATGGCTGAAATCTATGTTGCATTTATGAATACAGTCAAATGTACATCGCACAAATGATGCAGAACTAAATGGCCGTATGACATTGGCATCGTGAATGTGTCAGTACTGAACTATATTCAGTTATCACGGTATGAATTCCGCGAAAAATTCCAATTGCTTCCATTTGGAGTGCGGGTTAAGTGCCATGCAAGCTGTGGCAGGCCATGTTTTCGCTCTCCCTAGGCATTTTTTGACGCTGGAGTTGAGTTGTTGTGAATGTTGTGGGCGCTCGGCATTTGTAAAACCTTTGAATTATGTTCATTGTTTTCATTATTTATTAGAATAAGGGATGCTCAGGATCCATATTGTAGGGTAAATATTTGGAAACATCTACTGGGTTTGATATTTATTACCCAAGCTTTCGCGCGCTTATTAAGCAGAGTGCGTTTTTAAGTAAGGGATGAAACGACAAAAATTTTGGACCTATGACATGCTGCGCCGTAAATAGGCTACGCCGACAAAAATAAATGCAATACTGACGAGGAAAGTTTAACCAAGATCAGGATTATAATGGATGAAACAGCGATCCAATTTTCATTGTGATTTACATCCTACGGTATAATTATAGCTCAGTCTTGCTTACTTGGTTGCTTGGTCGGTCAGTCCGTCTTTCTGTCACGCTGTTAAAGGGCTTAGATAAGAAAAATTTCCCGAATCCGTGTTTCTAACTCATCAGCGAGACTGACAGAGAAGGCAGTTCGTATCAGTGATACTGCCAATAACAATACTTCATGTCAGATTTATCGTAAATACGAGGGTATTTTGAGGAATTAACATCATCCTTAAAAGTGGTTACGCCATATTTGGAGAAGCGTGTCTACTCATATTTAATGAATGCTCTACATTGGTGAAATATAATTTTTTCATGATGATCTGGATGTTTATCATCGGTTAAAATCATATTTTTAACTAAGAGGAACTGCAGTCAAAAGTTAGGCACAGATTTTCCTCAGGTCGACCGACATCTCTCGCTAGAAGTGCACATGATTTTTTGACGTTCAAGGGCCATGTTATTAGTGTACTTCTGTCGAGACCCACAGATGCTTGTCAGAGGGCCGAATAAAACTCTGAAATTAATGAACAATGTCACGAATAGGAAATTCGTACGAGAATGTGACTTGGATCGACCTGAGGCACAGCATCGTCACCCAAGGTGCCCTGAGCACTGACAACCTCTCTATGGCGCTGCAGGTCTGGAGTACCGGAACAGCGATCACTAGCGAGACCTGTCTAAATTTCCTCGAGATTCTTTCAGTTAAAACGTATTCCTCGGACAAAAATATTTGCAGCTCAGTGTTGGAGACTCGTAGCCAGGATACCACCACTCGAGGCTCTAATTTCCAGTTGATTTGAAATGCCACAGATTTTCTCCTATCTAAAATTTAAAGCTTGAGGAACATGTAGACACCGATTCACCGTAGCAGAATAATATTGTAGATTATTTTGTTAATGGCCTTCCCCTATGCAGAGAGGTTGTGAGCGTTGAATACTGCAGTCAATTTGTTGATATTATGTTCTAACACTCAGCACGAAACGTAATAATGAGCTAAGTCTGGGTGTGCTATGGCTGTGACGTCACGTGAGCAAATCGGTGGTGGCCTCAAGAAGATATTAAGATGAAGAGAACTTAGTTCTTTGAAGATGAAAGTCTATCGAAATGATACCCTTGTTGTGTTTATTTATTTAATTATTTCGTGCTTGAATCTCGAGGAATCAGGAAACACTTTGTGGTCATGATTCTCAGGTGCGTAATTATTATCAGAGAGATGTTGTCAAAGAAGGCAGCCCTTATTAGTGATTCAGAAAATTACTTCATTTTACGTGAGATTTGCCGTAAATAAGAGAGCATTTTAAAGAATTAACACTATTTGCCACGTCAATTTTGGCGCGCAGCGTGTACCAATGTATAATATTTTGCTAAGACAAGATTGCTTACTGCCTTAAGATATTAAAAAAGAATAAATTGGTTACTACTTTTTTGGCCTCTGAGGTGAAATTAGAGGTGTCGTTGAGCCTACCTCTCCTTGTGCAACACAGCAATTGCCTCATCAGTGTGTTCGACGAGTCCGGTCTCCTAAACTTGCGTACGCCTCATGCTAAATTTTCCGCGAAAAAATTGAGCTGATCACTTAAATCCGAGCGTATCACAGTCCGAAACGCGATTACTTGTCTACGGTGACTTATTCTGTTCGTAACATATTACTTGAATAGCGTAACGCAATTTTACGGCAAGAATGCTAACGGTACTTTTTCCTGTAAAAAAATTTTATGACTCGTGAGTGTGTCTGTGTTGGTTCACGTTGCCTGTGATCTCTTGAGCTCACACGTGCACGGCCTGTGAGATGCCATGGCACACCAGGGAGCGTCGAGAGGGGCGTCTCACTTCAGGGCAATTGGAGAGGGTGGCGGTGGAGAGAAGTAATTGGGAAGCAAGTCCAGATTATGTTGAATGAATTCAGTGCACCGCTCGTGCAGTTCTGAAGCGAACTTTTTAATATGTACCTGAGCAAGTTTGGCCGCTCGATACTCTGATTCTATCAATTTATGAATCACATTACTGCACGAGTGCAACTGCTGGGGTACTCCGTTAGATGGATCAGGCGCGAATACAAGACCCCGGGGAATTGTACTTTGTCATTAATTGTTAGTTTGAGGAGCGTGTATAATTTCCTTAGGTGGAAGTTCTTATTACTTTTCAAAGAATGCAAGTTGAAGTTGCGTTTGATCGAGCGAGTGTTGAGGGACATAAGGAATAAGAGTTCACTAGAGAAGTTCAGAAAGAAGGGCTCATTACCGGCGACTGAACTTTGTAAGTGGGCGGCGATCACAGCCTCTACTAAGGCAATGTTCCGTTATTAAAGTGATTATGGCCTTCCAATTTTTTTAATACATGGCTCCTTGACTGAGATGAATGTGTTAAATGGCTACTGCTAATGATTAAATAAAAAGTTTCAATAAGGTTTGAATAGGATTTATGACCACGAACTGTGATCAACACATGAAGTTTGTGAGCACTGATTGGAGCGATCGGAAGCAGAATACCTTCACGTTTCATAAAGGCTATTTTACATTCTAGAGTTTTTTCACTTTGTATTTTTCTTATACAGAGGAGTCTTTTACGTGTATTAATTCTGTTTTCCATGACTTACGCTTCTTCAATGACGTAATCCTTTCCCGATGACTTGTTCTGGACTCGTGTTACTTTGGATGTAAACAAAGCAAATGCGTAAAAGGACTGCACTTCCTGTTGGTATGTTAAATTTTTGTTCGAACAAACGCACAGCACGTGTAGAAATGATCATACTGAGTGTAGCAAATTCATTACGTAAGGCAGCAAAGGGTCAGTCTCGCTTCATCACACGTGTATGATTTCAAGTTTAACAGGTATGACGAAAACTTAAAAACTCTTCTGTATAACAGATTTTAGTACCTAAAATAATATATGATCAGGATAAATTCTCACCTGAGATTGGTGAGTAAAGAAAAGAAAAGCTCTACACAGCATGACTGAATGCCGGGTTTTTGCATGAAATTAGGTGGGCTTTGGGGTCTACTTCTTAATTCGACGTCAAGAACATTAAATTAATTAATTTGCATCAATTTGTAGACCTGAGAGAGCAGTCTCGTCGAGTCTTCCTTCCATGTTTGAAAACCGTTCTCTTAGCTCCTCGTTGAATATAATCATTGGAAAAGTTGCCTTTCACTTTCGTCGTGTGCCCGGTACTGACAAGCAGGTTCACTTTTCTGGGAGACTAGAAAGGAGGAACCTATTTCCCATCTCATTTGACGTGTTTTCCACGGCAGGGAATGAAATAAACTTTTCAACGTCATTATCACTTCGTGGGCGATATAGAAAAAGTACATATCGGGTTTTATCAATAAGAATTCTGCAGCGGCCTGGTCAAGTAATACTGGTACTTCTTCGGAAGCGATTACTTTTCCTTAGTGATTTCGTGGCCTTAGCAACTCCAGGTCGTAAACACCACTCCAAGTTTTGCTGCCTCATGTTCAACTACATTCGTCTTCACTACTTGGGTTATGCATGTTTTTCGATGTTGCAATTGCTTAGTTACCTCATATTATAATTGATATATTGATACTGGCCTTATAATAAAATTTAATCTATTTTAGCTCATTTTTTCAGGACTTGAGTGCATGTATCTTGAATTTTTTTCTTCAGGACTGCCACTAAAAACATGAGCGGGACATTCTTCAAAGCGTCGGAAGCATTCAGAATGCAAATTAATATGGAACTGAGCTCAGTGCTTTTTAAGGTCTCTTTCGAAAGTTTTTCGGGTAGGGAAACTTTTTCGCTATATTTTGGTGGAGAAGAGCGGTAAAGAAGTTCAAACCAAAGCTTATACGTTATTGTGTTCAGGTGCAGAGAGATATTTCGGTTGTCTGATTCGGACGCGGATCCAAAAATTTAACTGTTATTTGTTTCGTGTTAATATATTATTTTCTTGACCACAAATTTTCAACACCGTCTCGAATTCGTCGAAAGTGCGACCCATGTAGACATAAAGCGCTTGCCAGGACTCAGGAGATATTATATGAGCAAAATACGATGCTAAGGTACAAACCATAAATTATTCTGGTCAATAAATAGAAGTAAAAATTTAAAAACTAGTAAAAAATGGTAAAATTAATTAACAATTTATTTTACCTTCGAACGTTGTCCCCTTTTAACCCTCGCTGACACAGGTCTTTCAGAGGCGGCTGAGTAGAATGGACAAAGACAGAGAGGAAAAAAGAGGCGGAAGGAAACAAGATAACCCAAAGGCTTATGCAAATGTACACGGTGCATTGTTCCTGAAAACACGGAAAGTATTTAGTTATTTTTTATAGGGAATATTTATGTGTGCATCTGCTAGAAAAGAAATGTTACGCTACATCAGGGCTTGGTTCTATGGGTAGGTGCCAACCACCGAGTCTCCGTGTTGATTAATGGGTGCCATGCATTGCAAAAACTTAAGCTTCATTTAATTTTGTTTTATTCGTTGCGATACCTTATAGGCTTGGTGTATTAACCGATGCTGAGGGCTTGGGTAGAAATATTAACTCAAGTTAAAAAATTTATTTCATGAAGCAAGTAAAAGCTTCGGAGATGAGGTGTACTTAAAGCCTATTTGAATATCGTATTGCTTCGTCCTGAATTCTTGGAATTATTTAATATTTATAATTATATTTTATTTAGAAAAATAATACCAGTGAGCAGTGAAAAATATTTTCTTCTCACGCTTCCTATTTTTCAAAAAACATCTTGAGGCAGCAACATGAAGTGAAATTATATGAGGAGGAATATGGATTTCTGGGGAAGGAACTTTGGTGAGGAAAATTAGAAAAGCAACTTCAGAAACAACTGGACTTTGCGAGTGACGTTGACCACATTCTCACAAGAAGAGAGCTCTCAGTCGTAGAATGAACTCATAAATTGCAAAAATGTCAAAGTGAAGTGAAGTTTGTGGTTTGCGAAGGGAGTCACTTTTCACAAAGGTCTTGGAAAGTAAACAATAGGTCACCGCAAGAGTTTCATCAGAGAGCTATAGGCGGGACTTCGGACACCTGAGTTTGAGGGTTACCAGGGATAACGATTGGTGTAGAG
>VOMN01094701.1:0-44917 GCA_014899125.1 Orchestia grillus
CAGGCAGAATAGTTTTCAGAAAATATCTTTATTGCTCGTCACAGTTGAAGTTCATGGGGCAATCCCAAAATACATTGAGGATTTTAGAATTTTAGATTCAGCGTCTAGTTCGAGTGACCTATGCATGTTAGACTCTCTACCCTTTTTGTAGAGAGAACACAATGTCTGAGATGTAGATAGTTCATGTTCTCTTTAAGTAGTAAATAGATAATTTGCATGTACATTGTGTTCTTCTTTAATTTATCGCAATACTGTATTATTCAACCTTAATTATGTTACATTTGTTAAAAAAAAACTGTCACATGAATATTATGAAGGAAAACAAATATTAACCTCTGTTTAAGCCAATTAGCTTTAATTACAGTCTCAAATCTGTGCCATGAATCCTTAGCAGCGGTGTAGTAAGCATTTAAATCTCTAAAAAAGTTTTGATTTATTATATATGCTTTTGTTTGATCTATGAACCACGCAAACTCTTCATTGGATTAAGTTCAGGAGAACAGGGAGGTCACCACATCTTTTTGGACAAGAGCCTCGAGAGGTGATTTTTGCATCAGCATGTGAAACATTCGCATTACGGGTTTTTACCGATCGAGGTCTTTTCCTTCGAGGTTTATCTGTGAAATCTTTCGGCTCTTTGAAGTGTTTTACGTCTTCCAAAGAGTTGATCTGTAAAGTTGAGGTTTTTTGCTATATTTGAGCTTGGTGTTCTCGTTTGATGCAATTCAATTTCATTCAACTCCTATTTCATTCAATGCAATTCAATTTCCCTCAATTCCTGTTTCATTCAATGCAATTAAATTTCCCTCACCTTCTGTTTCAGTCAATGCAATTCAATGGAGTCTCACGTATGAAAGTTTACTTCATATTTATTTCATGAGAAACAAAATTAATTATTTACAACGGCCAAATAATAATTACAGAGTCTATCGAAAAGAAACAGGTTATTAAATAGTGCATATATAAGGTGATTTTCGTTAAATTTTTTTCCAAGTTTGCCCCTAGGCGTGCTGTTCAAAACAAGTATTCACTTTCATAGAGCTGATGGTGATCACTGGCTTTCGAAATGTTTTTAAATATATATGACCAATTTTCTTCGAACATTTTTTGATTTTGAGATTTTACTTGAATTACGTATTTAACACTACGACCAACTTAGAGAGTTGGTGGAGCAGCCTCGCACAAGTTGGAATACTCGTACTCTGTACGCCACACGCTGCGTCAGGCGGGCACTCTAGACGCTCTCCGAATTACTCACTCGCAGCAGGTCTCGCTCAGGCGTCCATCTAAGGAGCCTAGGAGCCCTCACTCAGTCTACGAGAACGAATCTGGCACAGTTGCCAATTATGTTCGCCCATTCGTCTTGAAAGACGGAATTGAGTATCACGTTCTCACTGGACTAGACATTAAATTTGAACTTACCCACTTATTGAGTCAGAGGTACACTAGAATATTTTTTAGGTAACACTGCTGAAATGAGTCATCGCTTCATTTCTGGAGATGTTCAATGCCTTCCGAGGCATTCTCAACGGGAACCATACACGCATATTAATTTATTTCAAATCCTAATTTGAGTATTCTTCAATTATCAATATTCTCTTCAATTTGTCCAGAATTAAATGGAGTTGTAGCCACATTTTATCAGGACTCCTATTCTATTAATTCTTACTTAACCAGAGAAAACTCGCAATGCAACTCCCTCTGCTATGACATCGTTCAGTAAAATCTAGTCGCTTGGTCGTTGCTAAATTCGAGCTGAAGTCAATGTCTTCCTATGTTACCACCAAGCAGCCTGCGTCAAATATTCAATTTGCGGGCATTAAGTTTAATTTATTCTGCCCTCTGACGACCACGGTTTTCAAATTTCTATTGCAGCAGCCATATAATCACACGGAATGGCGCTCGGTATTCATGAGGCAGCTCATGCCTTGGGGAGGAGGCAACTGTTTTGAATTCCGGCGCCTCTCCAACCAAATTTTGGCCACCAAAAGCCCCCCGCACGAGCTGGGGCTGCTGCCCCTCGTATCTCATTCCTGGCGGGCGCTCGCTGGCACTTAGCATCGAGGGCAAATGAATGACAAGAAGAAAACAAACTAAACTTGTTCGAAAACGTGTCTCTAGCCATGGAAGTAACAAGCGTATCTGAAATCGTTTGTCCAGCTTAATCGTAAGATTAAAAATTTTTTTGCTGGGTGTACATTCTATTGTCTCTTCAATTATAAGGGTTTTGAACCTTGAAGTGTTTGGGTGAAAAACGCAGTCTGCATTGCATTTACTCATATTTCAAAGAACACCTTTGTAATTGTTGATTGAAGTCTCATGCCGACGTAATGACTGTGTCGAAGCTACGCATACATTGTCATTGTCAATGCTGACGATGGTCAGGAGTTTCGTCTGGAAACAGTGTCACCACCGAGATACAAATAAGAGCAAATCAGTCGTTGTATTCCTTACATGATCCAATCATTTCCAGTAGCGAAATAGTTCTCTTCTCATTTCCTTCGCCTTAATCATTTTCATTAAATTTTAGGCTGAAATAAAATTAAATCTTCTTATTTCAGTCTGCATGCATTGATTTTGACCTGTCATTGCGAATCTCAGCGCGAGAATGAAAGTGAAACTCCGAAAAATTGAATAACACCTTGATAAAATGTTCAAAAAATTTGCATTAAAAAATCGTTCAATGAAATGAGAAACTAGGCATGCCCAATATTGATGCTTATTAAGTCCAGTGCCTCCAGCATTGGAGTCGTGTAGCAGCTGGCACAATGCTAACTTCAGCAATTAATTGCAGAGATAATTAAAAAGTAATCACTCCTCGCGTACGGTGATGTTTACCCAATGAAACCAAACGTTGGCCATTTATTTCTCCGAAACAAATTTTCACCTCTCTGTTTATTTTGAAAAGATGCGATACTTTTTTACGACGAAAATGCAATGTAACACATGTACGTTTAGATAAACATTTCGGACAAAAAATTAGTCACATGCTACTAATATGGTGTAGGACCTCCATGAGCATGAATAATGACAGCAATACTGGCGGCATTGAGTCTACACGTGTGCTAATGCATACCTGATCCATTTTAAATCACTCTTGCATTAACTAACCTCGTAGTACGGCCACAGCACGTGGATGACCCTCTCGATGTCTGACTTGTCCCATTAATTTTCTATTGGGTTCATATCAGGGGATTTAGCTGGCCAATCTAAATGCCTGACATTTCCAGAATGCCAAATAATGACAGTTTTAGCCCGATGCATCCACCAGTTGTCATCTTCAGAAAGAGCTCAAAAAATTATAGGAGACTAATTTTTTATCCGAGGAGCTTATGACCCTGATTTCAAGGTGAAAACTTTCATTTTTCAACTGATACAGTGGTATATCAAAACATACGCTTTGAGAGCATTGTTAAATTCACTATCAAATTTCATGTACGATAGCAACCTATATATTCAACGACTAATTTTTATGAAAATTTGAGTTACAGAATAACTTGACGGAAATCATCATAACCACACGTTATCGAAGCGCTAGAGTTGAGGAGCATTTGAAGGTCTTTATGCCAGAACAGGCATTGATCGCTCCCATGGGGATTCGACTGACTTAGTCTGAGTGTATTGACTTTGTGACTCACTAGGATCCTCACACAGCCTCATCACTCTGGCCCCCGAGCCGAAGGTAGTTGTTATACATGTGGAATCACGAACTTATGAAGTCCGTAACTTTAAAACTCGCGTTGAACTCCCAAGACCTTCGACTGTCAGCAAGACGCTGCAATTTTAAATACGATTTTTACTCTTTGTTAAAGTGGTCGAGTTTATTTTTAATTCTAGAAAAATCTTTCTTCCAAAAGCAACTCAGAGACGAAGGCAAAAAAAGAGGATAAATCTTCATTCAGGGGGTCTCTTTTTTTCTCATCATTCAGAGCGTAATAAACAAAACAAGAGTAAAATTAATGCCAAAATGATCACAGCCCCGCGCTGATAGCAAATAAAAACAGTGATAAAATCAAATGCATGTAGGAAATTAGCAACAAGCAACTCTGAGATAATATGCACTCAATATTTCGTCAAGCGGGGGATTTCAACTTGAAGATGGAGACCAGAATGCGGACGCCAAAACTGATCGAATATGAGATCTAAGCCTTTTAATTCACACAGCCATTTGACCTCGGGAACTATTTTTGGGGAAGTATTTGGAATGCGGCGCAGAACCTAAAAAACGAATAGTATGCTCAGCAACCGACAAGTAATGTACTCGTTTAGCATGTATAAGAAACATACAGTGATATGCACAGCGAATCTAATGAGCAGGCGAAGATCGTGAACTGGGCGCTGAAGCAACCAGGGCGGAAATTAACACTGATGCACTGGTCAAGGCAGAAAGAAAAAATTATTATCAGAAGAATTAAGGGTCATATATTAGCTGCTCAGATCAATTCCGGAGAATACGGAGGTATCGAGAAGAAGTTTGAATAAAATTACTAATGAAACAAATGGGCTCAAATAATTTATGGATTAAATGACAGCAATTCTACTAAGTTAGATAAAATTTGTTGGCACAGCATGAGTACATACGCTCAAAGGCTTGAGCAAAGGAATTTTAGCTCAAAAAATATGACAGCATAATCAACCAATATAATTTCTAGCTAAACTCAAATCCAGAATGATTGAAACATTTTTACCCTATTCTATCGAATTTTACATTTTGGACAAGACGTACATTTCCGTACTATTTCTATGTATCAGCCAATGCTGTCGCATTTTTAGCAGCTTCAGTGTCTAGACGGGAAATACTGGCAGTAAAATAAAATTTAGCTACATAGTTATTAACTGCACATCATAATACAATTCAATCACATGCAATCCCTCTTAATGTAGAGGCTAAATTCATTTCTTTAAGAAGACAAAATGCAAATGGGTGTTTAGATGAAATCATTTTCAATGCTTAAACAGCCTTTGATCTTTCAAAGTTTCCTCTCAGTAAGGACTTACATCTCGGTGGCTTGGCCTGGCATTCCCTTTTAGCAAGACTCGTCCAGACCACATGCAGGGCACCCGCCGCGGTGGCTTCAAATGCAACCAAACTCATCTTACTTGTATTGTTCATTTGCCTGCAACTGTCTGCCAAGTGGGCAAATTAACTTCAACAAAGGGTAACAATGTTTTGACTAAAGCGTTTCGTAGAGACTATTTAGCGACTCTCTCGTGGACTATTAGACGAGGAGCTTCGTGAGGCTTATTCGACTGCTTTCTAAAACTAAATGAATGTCGGCGATTCAGGTACGCACTGTTAAGGATTCTTTGAGTAGCAGAAAATATTTCATAACTGAGCTCAAATTACGCAAGGGCCAACTGATAAAGAATAAACAAATCCGACTCGATACGAATTTGAGAAGTAACTTGTTTCTTCTGACAACTTTCTTTTTACGAGGGATTTCTTATATTTTGTGTTTGACAAGCGTCGTGCTTTCACTAAGCTCGTAAAAACACGTAATTAGTATTAAAATTCACTCCTAAATATTTTGTGTGTTGGCATTATATTTGGTATAAAATATAGTATTCAACAAAAATATTGTAAAAATAATCTAAAATATAAATGATGAATGTTTGGGTATGAAATATTAAGAATTTTAATTGGATTTTAAATTCGCTTATAAATATTCCAGGGTTTTAGAGCAATAGAAAATTGAAGTCGATTAGGAATAAAAGACAGCGATGAAAAACATCCCGGCATCAAGCATTTCAAAGGCTGGGCTGCTGGAAACAATGATGCTAGAGCCACGGGATCCTGAGATGATGCTGCGATACAAGCGCTCACGACTCGATAAAAGCTGTAAACTTAGCAGGAATTTACATGAGTTGTATAATCTCCGTGCATAATTTCACAGAAACCCCTGCTTTGCATGTCGAATCAGTCCCAAAATCTCCCTGTGCTCGGCTTTATGTCTCTTCTTGGGGGCCTTTGCATTGAGTGCGGTCGCGCTTATCCTTTTTTCTGTTAATCGCTGAGCCCAAGAGCAGCTGGCGTCAGTAGGATGCACGTGCAGGTGCAGTCACTGTTTTTAACGAGTCTCGCATTAATTATTTGATGTGTGTGAAACATACATTTTGAAGGAAGCTTTTTATAAGGTCTATTAAAAAGGCATAGGACGATGGAGTTGTGTTTTTTGTGAGGTCGATACATATCTGTAGGAGAATGTCATTTTCTTGCTAATTTGCGAGCCTAATCTGTTACAGATGACTTTGTTGAAATAATTATGTCCTACATTTTTACAACGTGTAACCTATGCTTAGGTGGAGAAGCATTGTTTGCTGAACTTATTGATTTCAAGAAATGCCTCATCTTTGTCAGACTACTGTTCTGATAATAGTTGTACTCATAATTCATTAAAAAACACGGTACCAGTCGTCATTCATTGAGTCATTCACCTGTATTCAATCGTGCAAAATTTACAACATGCACGACTTCAAGAATTAGTTGGCTGCTGAACAAAACGGAAAAAGCTTTTACTTTTAAATCAACAAGGGCAGTTTCTCTGCCACGACGATGTTAATTAAGAAAAGTCTTTAATTTCTCGAACACACCGTCTCTCGCTGCACTTCATATCACTACGCTAGATCGAACGTTGAGCGGTGCTGGCGCTACGCTGCATCGGCTCTGCAAGATTAGACTTACGCGTCGTGTGTTACGAGGGAAAATCTGATTTTTAATTCAGTGTCAAGTTTTTGTGGAAACGGTACAGAAAGTTGCATTTTCTGTCTACGGAGACTTCATTCATAGAAATTAATTATTCTCAAATCTCACTTGTATTTCAGGGTAATATCTTTTTCCGAAAAAAGCTCATTAAAAAGATTCAAAGATGTGTAATGTTTGCTATGTTAAGTGATGTTTATCTCGTTTGTACTTTATTGAACTTCAATAATGGTACACACAGTCTGCACAATTATCACGTTCGTTGGGTTATAAAGTACAGAAGGTGTACGTCAGTGAACAGGGAGATCGTAAGATACTATTGGCTAATTGCAAATCTGTATCTAGATCATGTCTAATTTATTCATGGGGAACAAATCGCGGCACGCTACACACGCGTTATATTCCTGCCGGTCTGTGGCACAAATATTCACATGCCTGCTCTTATTTGTATGCATTGCACCGCCTCAAACTCCAAGTTCTGCGTCCAGGGAGCTTAGTTACTCATCAAACTCGAATCAATCAAAAGACAGGCAGAAATCGCTGAATTTCAGTCCGGCTCTTAATTGAGTTTTGTCATACAATTTTTGCAGTTCGACTCCGGGGTTTTACTCCACAGTTACGGAACCTTTAAGTGAAATAATAACAACTTCTCCAACAGCTGCAGCAGTGAAGTGTAGAGCGGGGGCGCAGGTGTGACGGCGGGCACCATTTTTTGCGTAGCCTGTCTACCGAGCCGTGGTCAAGTACTGGCCTCCTAAGACTATACCCAACGCTCGCTCAAGTGGGTGCCATTTAATTTCCCTGTCATCTTCCCCACATTTTAAGAAAAATAACTTTAGAGGGACCGAACTCTTGTTGGATGTGTGACAACTATGTATGTCAAAATAATTTCTAGGCCGTAATACAGACCTCGACAACCAACGCTCGGCCCTCATTTCAGATTCAAATTCTTCGCGTGTGAGGTACACGCAAGAATGAACACGAGAGGACTGTGCGGTGATCGCGAGCTACATACTAAGAGGGAGTGCGAAGTTTTGTTTAAACAAGTGGTAAATGAATCTGAAAGGTACCCTGTTTTATGAGCTAAATTGCAATTCACCATCAAACTTTTACCTTTTGTGTATACTTACACTGGCTTAAAATAAGAATCATAAGTTGAAATTTCATTGCAAACAAATCACAGCTATTGTATAAAGAGATACAAAATTTCACACCTACCAGAAAGTAGCAAACTAAACACTTTTGCCTATAAGAAACTTTGCGAAAAAAATTGTTTATCTAGATTTTAGCTGTTCAATGTTGGAAAGGAAAAAATTTGAAAACAAAATTATTCACAAAAAAATTATCTACTGGTTTTCCACTACCCACATCGACGCACTAATGATATCTTCGACTTAATTAAGGACTGCTGGATATAGCGGAAAAGGTCTGGCATTTCAAAAATATCGCCAGAAGCTACTACAGTTCTTGCCACGAGATTCTCCTCTGATTCCAGCGGTGTTGAATAAACAAGGCTTTCCATGTGTCCCCAAATATTGATGTACATTAATGTGGGTGGTAGAAACTTTGAACAATTTCTGTAATGTAAATGAATGATTAAATTATTTGTGGGCAATTTTGTTTTCAACTTTCCCCTTTTCAAACATTAAACAGCTAATATCTCAAAAACTGATTTTTTTTCTCGCAAAGTTTCACACAGGCAAAAGTGTTTAGGTTGTCATTTTCTGGCAGGTGTGCAATTTGTACCTGTTTTACCCTAACACCCTGTATACACGTCGAATAAAATGAGAAAAGATAGGAATAACTTTCAACCAATTATAATCCACGTTGGCTAAAGATGAACAGTTGCAGTTTAGTTTACACTGACTCTATTCTCTGGCCCAGCGAGAACAAGCACTCGTGCCACTGCCCCGCCACCGCAATGAGGGCGCTTCATTGCGCAGACGACCAGCTTCGTAAGAAGGTTACAGGGAATACAGGTCGTACATTCATCGGACTGGCTCTTTTTGTGACTCTGTTCAGACTTCTGACTCCCGGCTGCGCACAGCATTTTCGGACTGCTCCCATTGGGAAATGAATCTTGAACGCGATACTCTTAAAATTCATGCGTCAGTAATTATAAGGTACTTAAATCTTAATGTTTTACTGTACATCGACTCTGTTGGAGTAAATAAAGTTTCTTGTTTCTTCTTCGTTTCTAACTTGCAGCGAATGCATCTGCACCTCAGTGCCCCATATGGATCTCTGCACTTTTTTCTTGTATGAAATCTCTCGAAACATATGCGCCTTAAACGCTGGGTGTAAGACCTTAGATCGTTTCTTTTAATCTGGCTAATCAATTTGATCATGCAACACTGCCACGCTGGATTAAACGCTCAAATTAATCTGTTGGTACATCCTCGTTATCTATTGCCCGTGCAAAATCATCGCAGGCTAAATGGGCTCTGTGTTTTGCTTGAGTAGCTCGTCGGTAGGCTTCAAGAGGCGCTGAGACTGACCCCTGACTTCTGAATTCTCGAATTGGTCCCGTTCTTCACACACCACACTTACGAAAGTGCTACACACTTGATACATCAGTGTAGCACACGGTTGTAATTATCAAGATTGCGTTTGTGAAACAGGCATTAGCGAGCGGAATGACATGGAGATGGACAGCCCGCTGTACCGATTACGCACGCAGCTCTGTACAGGAGGTCCTATTTTCTATGCGTTCATGAATAGATATTGACACACAGCGATTGAGTGTGTATATCCTTGAATGATTCGATTACCGGACACTATTAAGAAGGGCTGTTTGAGTCCTGAAGCGCGTGCCTCTCCGTCAATTGATTTTTAAGGTTACTTGCACGGGGGTATCCATGCCGGGCCGCTTTTTGCGAGCTCTCTAATTGAATGGCTGGGGGAGAAAGAGTAAGAATAACTGTTTCTTAAAAGCTGGTTTGCAGCTAACGAAAGCGGCAATTAAGGCCATTTCTCTCTCGGGAGCGTCGCTGCCTGGAGCTGCTTTTCAAAAGCCTCATGCAAGCCATGAAGCTCCGAGATCTGCTGATAAATAAATAATTCCAGGCGATATATTTTTCTACTGAATATTTAAGCTCCCAGAGGCTTATAGTTACTGCACGTCGATTACCGCCGCACTGAGAAAGAAATGCTGATTTATTAGCCCCGAAAGTAAAGCTATACTTTGCAGCCCATTTCTTAGTCGTAGGCTTGTTTTATTCGCCCACGGATGACTTTGTTTCTAAAGGAACCGGTCAAAATAAATAATTGATGGGAATTGAAATCGCCTGAATGCACACATTCGGTAAAGAAAAGTATGATGCATGTTTTTACAAAGAAGATATTGAAAAGGTGAAGCAATACGTTATTTAAAATAGGCTGAGTGTCTTCCTTCCGTAAATATTCAGGTGTGATCCGTACAGAAGTCCCGGCTAAAATCGTGTACCATATACCGATATTTAAAAGCGCACCACGAATAATGTTTTGAATGTACTTAATAAATGTACCACCACCACCAGCTGCACTTGAACTACGAGTCAGCTTAAGGCAGAACTACACGGTGCCCCACTTCCCACAGGGTGCCCCACATCACTCCCACTTCCCACAGGGTGCCCCACATCATTCCCACTTTTCACAGGGTGCCTCTCATCATTCCTACTTTTCACAGGGTGCCCCACATCATTCCCACTTTTCATAGGGTGTTTCACATCACTCCCAGTTTTCAAAAATGCATTGGGAAAAAAATGGAAAGAGATACTCCAAAATTTTTTATTATCCAAATGTAAATTTAAAAGAGTGATTTACTTTAAGTTTTGAAAATAATATCGTCCAAATGGTGGCCTTGACAGCTGATGTATATTTGGAGGACTTTGACCCTTTGAAATGTTGGGGTTATATCTACTACACCGTGTAGCAGTATTTTCTTCATCTACACAGTAAAAAATCATATACAGATTCGGGTTTGCTACCCTTTCAAGAGAGAGGAGAATGCCAAAATGTACTACTATTTGTCCCAAAATCATGAAATTAGTCACTAATCGATGAATGGTTCTAAGATTAGGCCATCATGGGAAGTCAAAATTGGTTTGAAAAATTCTCCGCTTGAACGGAGTAACATTAAGTTCTGATGCCTGCGAAGTAAAGTTGCTTTCCTTTCGCATTCCATCCGTCCACGAATTTTTAAAATGTACGTGAGACTTTTTTCTATGGTCATATGATGTCACTGAACTGATTGAGAATATGGTTGAAATGAACTGTTTTGGCATTGCTGGTAGCCGAATTTCACTTTTTGCATTTTTTGCATAAAAGACACCGATTTCAATCGAATATCTCAAGCATTTCCGGCAGGATCTACTTTGAAATAAGTACTGAAGACTTTATCTTCATAATACATAATCTTAGAATCCGACATAAGATTCTTGATTTTATATCGATTTTAATACGAAATTATCACACAAGAATGACAGAGCTTCAATGAAACCTTCTATATTTAATATACTTAAACGCCGGTGAAGAGACTTCATATTCAGTCAACTTAACACGAAGGTAGTATAGAAAACATTCTTATGCTTCATGTTCGCAAAGAACTCTTTCATGTGCTTTTTTGAATTCAGACAATAATTGAATCAATGGCATTCGCTTGCAGTTTTCTAAATCTCTTAACTGGACTAACTGTTCAATAACAGCTCGGAGTTTCTGTGTGAATTACATATGTTGGCAGAAGTTGGTTTACTTCAGAGGACAATTGATTTTATTGTTCACATTTTTCAATCAATATTACATTGTTAATTCACTTGAATGTTGTGTTATTGTCCGAAATGAAGGTGAATTTTGTAAGTAACGAGACATGCGGTTTCGCATCCATGGATGATTTTGAAATGCTCGGAATCGGTTTCGGAACGAAGCATATTTCTTCCGTAGATTCGTGGTTCAACATTTCGCTTCAAATACTTACAGCAACACAAATTTACATTCTCTATCTGGCGTTAACTAGGCATAATTGACAAGGGAACATGAGAAACTGTCTTCAAGTTTTGTAGTTCTTCATTCTGATTGCTGACAAACCTGAAGGCACATTCCAGGCTGGTCAACGATCGATCAGACCCTGAACTTGTAATGTTAAAAAAATTCAACTACAATCCAACCTCCCTGCTTCCGTATTTAAGTCGGAGCAGACTCGCACGCGGTAAATTCGTGGCGAACTGAAAAACTGGATTCTGTCTTTTTGCGGGGGCAAAAAGCCAGCCAACTGATCCTCCTTAAAACAGTAGCGACGCTTCAGTACAATGTGGGTGCATTGAAAGTCCATGGAACGTTCTCGTTTATAAGCTCTCCGGTTACATTGTGCAGTAAATTACATTGTGCAGTAAAAAGACGAGCACTCGCAGTCGTACGAAGCAAGTGGGCTCCATTTACAATTCTTCGCGCTCAAAGAACTGAAAAGAACACTACGTTCAAGTTATATTGTAATGCAAATTAGTCCGGAGACTTGATTGCTCAGACGAGAGGCACTTCTTGCCTGCATTCTTCACTGGCTGGAAAGGAATATCCAACTTCTTTAATCCTTCCAAGCTCTGGAAGGAGAACGGTTTCTTCACTCTAAAGAGGCTAAGTAAAGCGTAAAAGCCAGATAGCAAGAGTGAAAGGTCTTAGAAAGAGAACAGTTCTTTCACTCTGTGAAGACAGGCCTATAGCAAAGCATGAAAACAGAAGAATAAGAGAAAGTGAAAATTCCTGGTAAAAGGATTGTTTTCGTTTACGCTCAGGTTTCAAGTGAAGGACAGGAGCCAGAAAGTAAGAGTGAAAAGTTCTGGCAAGTGAACGTTTTTCTGTTTGTGAAGACCAAGAAATAGTAGAAGACAGTGAGGAGTGAGAGCGAGTGGAGGGTCGTAGGAGGAGAGAACTATTTCTTTATTTTCTGGAGGCCGAGCCAAAAGTCTAAGAGTGAGAGTGAAGGGTTCTGGGAAGAAGGGTGCTACTGTCAGTCTTCAGGAAGGCACGTAAATTGCAGCGGTAGATAATTAGCATTCTGAGCAGCAGCTCCGCCGTTGGTCTCAAGACCTGTGCCCGAGACATGCTCTCTCAACGCACTAGAGACCTTCACTTCACTTGTAATTTATTAGCAAAGCCCAAAGTGAATACACTAACGAACCCTCAGAAGCATTTCTTTTCGTCCCACTGCATTTGATTTCATGTCAATGATTCTAACGTAATGAGATTCAGCCAGAATTCGACCTTCAACACATACGTCAGTACAGTATACTTAAATGATTTACGATAGCACTTTGAATTGCTGAGTATGAACTAGAAACGATCAACGTTGTGAATCATGTCAGAATTCATGCAATTGCTCATTTAAAACCAAAAGTTTTTTCTGAACTCATGAGAACAATTTTCTTACAAAGAGATGAATCACTCATTGCACTTTAAAATTTGCATTTAACGCTTTGAGAACACCTTACTGGCTTGCATCATGTCCATATTTTCTCAGGGTATGTTGATAAAGTTTTACACGTGCAGTTCTACCTGGAAATGACTGACAGTATATTGTCGATCGAAGGAAAGTAATTTTCTAGAGTTTTTTGTGGTTGTGACACATATGGTCGCCTAAAAAATTTTCATTTACGAGCCAATATTTAGTTTTAGCTTGCGACATCTCAGCTACCACCTCACACAGCCTGAACTTGAAAATTTGGGACTTCATTCAAGCCTTTCTGCCCTAGTGGGATTCTGAAGTTGAAGTATATTACTTTAATATTACCTAAACGGGCATACCGCCGGTCAACATCTGGAAACGATTGTGACGCGTGTGTAGAGTAATTGTTCCGATTCAATTAGCCGTGCTATTTTTCATTCAAACACGCAAGACCCAAAGGAACGGGAGAAATAAATTCAGAGTATCAAAAGTTAATTGCTTTTTTCATATCGTCTTTTTTTTTTAAATAGGGTATTTTACGCATGAACTTCAGTTCCCGATGAAGTCTTCATAGAAATTTAGGGTTGGATTTCACTACTGTCGTTCAAACCGCTAAGGACTTTACCGAAAACGAAGAAGTAAAGCGTACAATCTCACTTCGGTAAATGAACCTCATGTTCGTCATAATTAATTATTAATATTGACAACGTATTATCTCTTCGACCTCACATTTGTTTCAAGGAAGCCATTCTTGTGGTAAATCTTCACCCAGACTCTACCTTAATAGCGAATCTGAAGATCTTTCCGGTGTGAGTACACAGAGGAGACGAAGTACCAGCAATATATGTCACCCATTTGGTTCTCTCAGTGACCTCTATTTCACGAATGCAAGCAGCGAAATTTTTGCATTAGGCCTGCACTATGGAAAATTAAAATGCTCAGATTGTTCAAGGAAGATTGCCGTATATCATGTTAATTGCAAATAAATTAAGGTACGAATTAATCCTTTTAAATAGTAAAAATTTATATTTAGCACAGCTGTCAATCCATGTCGTCAACCTGAATGGTCGGAATAATATTAAACGTGATTTAAATGTTACCTCATTTACTTTTTTAGTTACTTACTGAAAGGGTCGGAGCCATGTTGTAAATTTACCTTTCTCGTCCAGCAGTGATTTTGCATACAATCTCCCTCGTAAACTGTTTCATAAATTGAATCTTTTAAAATTTTGTTCGACTCTGATAAATCAATGATATTTGAAGAGTACAAATGTATTTTGTGACATTCCATATAAATATTCTTACTTATAACGTGGTTCTTCATCGCGTGGCTAGCTGTGCTGAATATAGTTAGACCAATTTCAATTGATAAATTTCCCCATCTCTTGCTAAGAAAATTCAAGTTAGTGAGTTAAAGGAGGTAAGAGAGAGAGAGAGAGAGTCCCATGGCGATGTTACTATGCATTAGAGTGACTCATTGCTGAATAAGTTCTTTTTGCTCTGCAGAGATAGAGTTTATAGTGGAGGTGATAAAGTGGTCTGAGAACACAGGTGGTGTAGTAATACTACCTGTTCTTTGATTTATTCTGGCCTTCTACTCCACGGTCAATCGTTTGCCTGTGCGTGATTGGGTTCAGACGACACGGCACTTTGGTATAAATCAAGAACTGGCCACGTGGCACATTTCTGTTGCCATGTTCTATTCTATAGGACTACCGTCTTCCCCAGAGTAGAGAGCTGGTTCAGATCCTACTAACGACCACTCTATCTTCTTATTTGCCTCATATAATACGATCTATTTGTGTCCCATGACACTTATATGTATTTTCCTACTATTTGATGGGTGCTCTATAGTTGGTACCGCTCTATGAGCGGGACGATTCTATATAGAGCGGTTTGCTGGAGTCGATCTAACACTTTATACCTCTGTACAACAATACATTGTGATCGTACACGCCGTGTTCAAATCTATATTAGGCTTAGCAGATTTAAATGCGTGCTGTAAAAACTTATATGCACAGACACCTAATCTTTCTGATTGCAGGATTGTTGATCTATTCTTAACCATTTTACAAAATTGACTAGAGTGATATTTCTGAAGTAATGAAAATTAAAGAGAAGAACTGTTAGTACTAAATTTTCGCTGATATTTTAAACCAACGGTTTCGATCGGTGAGCGAGTTCTTTTCGGAATCCATTCTAGGAAACTCGCAATTCTTGTAAATAAAACACGACTATTCTGATGTCATTCCTGTGCTCGCCAGTCACGGGCTTGTGTAGGTCACCCATACTCGTGCTATTTATGTTATTTATAACCTGTTTTTATGCTGTAGTATATACTGACCTATATATGCAACCCAGTGATTTTAACATAGCAATTTAAACCCCACCATAATCTGTGAGTGCTTATCACCTTTCATTTATGGCGGTCGATGAGGCAAGTTTATCAATAACCAGTGTTTGAGGTCGCTTTGGGTACATCTTGCCCAAGCATCTAATTTGAAGTTACTCATGATCCTTACATGCCCCCAACGCTTCTTCTTACAATTTTCCCATTACTCTCGCTTTTAAAACTATTAGTTACGGTTTTCTATGATCTGCTTTTACCAAACATTAATTATGTGAAGGTGATCCTAATACGAGTATGTGCTGGCTTAGTGAGGTATTTTTCTAACGACTCCATGGTGTACACTAATTGTTTATTCAATGCTGCCTCTCGTTCATTTTTATTATGCATTTATTCTTCGAGGTTACCCATAACCCGCCAGCCAACACCTGTTTTTTGCGATAACGAAAGCCCTGTTTGTTCAAAATGTTAACCGGAGTTTTCCGTGACACGCGTTGGTTTGTGCTTACAAACTTCGGGTTACTTGAGAGTACAATGGCTCTTGGTTGTAAAACAGCTGTTACGGAGGTACTTTCTCCTTCAAATTTTTGGCCATGAATTTCATGGAGGGAACTAGACAACGTGCTGCTCGGACCCTACCTAAGCTGTTCTAAATCAAGCTTTTGAGGACCCCGCACTTTTCAAAACAGCTGTGCTTTCAAACGATAATAGAGCGCTTCTGGCTGGTGTCCAGTCTTGTGACGTGAACATCTTGAAGCCCTCAGTCATGTGGGTACCAGAGATTCGCATTTAAATTCGCTCATTAGAGCAGCTCAGAATATTGAAGTAATCACACTCCATCTCCGCGGATAATCGGGTGAGCAATTACACCTTTGGTAATAGCATTCATAAATAAAGAAGCAATTTTACGACCGAGCACAACGAGGGTCCCGAGTTTGCTTTGCACGCTTGCGTCATGTCAGCTTCTGAATTTAATTTTCAGTTATTTATGATTTAAATATTGACTCAAAGGCAATGGTTACTGATTAACGAACCACAAAGTATCTATTCGAAAACTTTTGTCATGTTATCTGGGTTTTATGTAACTTTTGTGAGCCAGTACTGCACTGTAGTGTGTCTACAATTCTTTTAAAAAAATTAATCAAAAGAAAGAAGTTGTTGTGAAGTAATTTAATGATTTACATTTTACCTTTTTTGGCAATGGCTCACTCAGAGCTTGGTTCTAGGTTGACGAAGTACTCTGTTTTCTCTGGAGAAGTAAGAACTCACGACGCCACCTTGAATTGAAACGAAAGATATCATACAAAATAAATTTTTCGACGTTTGACTCCGATGGAAATATTTGATAGCTCGATCCCAGCATCGCTGGAGCATCCATAATTTTCTATAAAGTAATCCACCGAAGTATTTTCTTCGATAACATACATATAATGTATGAATTTATCGATGGGGGGGCGAAAACGCTAGACTGTTATGAAGCGGTTGCAATCCGTAAAATATACCATTAATGCATACGTAAAATTGTAACGAGAACACATCTAATACAGTAAACTGAAATTTTCCTCCCAAATCTGGAGTTTTCCTCTCAAGTAGTGACGTAGGAGAAGAAAATTTACGACTAAAATAAGAAGCATTCAATTCATTCGTCAACGAAATTTAGCAGTTGGTTAGATAGGCGCGTAAGACATTGATGTGCCTCACCAAATAAATGTTTGGTAGTGGAGAAGCTCTAGGCTGGTGGAGTAAGTGGAGTAGTCCGACTGACGCTAGTTTAATTTCCGATTTGTACGTGATACAAACAGATGATTTGCAAAATCACGTAAAAGATTTCAGAGTAAGTCATTGGTCTTTAAATGATAAACGAATGATAGAAAACTGAAATGCCCTGAACATTTATACATAATCTTTTATATTTTATTTGAAAGGATTTATCACTTTCTTGCTCGACCACCGATGAAGTTATTGCCCGTCTTCGTAGAATGGTTAAATGTGTCCAAACAATCTTCGTAAGAACTTAAAAGTGCGGCCGAGCGATAATTTCACAGACACCAAATGACTTTGCCAACTCTTTTGTGAGAATCCAGGTACAGAATTTTTCCTTTATTTTGGGTCACCTAGAACACATCACCAAGTCCATCACGCGAAGTCCGAGGGATAAACAGAGTGATAAATCCCTTCAAATACAGCATACACGAACTAATGAATTCATCAGATTGATGGTCATGAATTGAGTCGGAGCAAGATGCACGCAAGGCCACGAAGAGAAGACAATTGTGAGCAGGCTCGAGTCCGTGGACACATGTTGCACCAATGGCTTGAGTCTTGAGTCGACTCTTAAGGAGAGCAAGACTGTTATATTTATGTGGTCTGCCAAAGATCAAGGTTATCTAGAAACTGTTCAAGCCTTGACTTAGAGGAAAATTCATCAAAATACATCAAAAACCTTTATCCACAGTAAAACAGAAGCTCATGCAACACAGTAACAAACAAAGCTATCAGATCCTGCCTCTGGCGTCGGGTAAAATTGATTAGACTCGGAGTTCAAACTCGATTTTGTGATCGACAGTTATTCAGTGCCTGGAAGTTCTGAGGCTCAACAAGCCCATGCTATTTCATATGTAAATGATCTTAATGTTGCCATCAACAGTCCTCCGATGACATCTTCAGAAAAGGGCCGTAATCATTCACAGTAGTCCATCGTATTCCCATCTCAATCTGATTCTCTGCTTCACTTACCGTCCTTTTTTGGTAGGAGCAAGAGGTACGAACTCTCGTGATGCTCAGATTTAGCAGGAGAAAAACAGGGTTGAATTGTTTTAAATATCACATACAGATGTATTTATTGCATGATATCATATAACACTAAAAGTGAAGTCGTGTGCAAACATTTTCTTAAATATTTTGAAAGAACATGCGATTATCTTTGATTTTAACAATTCATTCCGTGCCACTGTAGTTTTATATTCCATTAGAGCAAGTAGTTAGACAAGCTTTAATGCTTTACTGTATTGCATAAAAATGGAGCTAGGCGACTCTGGACAACGATATCGGGTGATTAGCAAGTGTCACATGTACATTAGTATCAGACAACGCCGTCCAATATTTTAAACTTGAAATTCTTGGGAGAAAATTCTATCTAGCATTCGAGAACTTGGGATGAAGCTATTGAATTTGAATTAAAATAGCCTTAAAATTAGGTTTCAGCTTTGGACTTAGCAAAACGAACGTGAATGACTGAATCATGTAACCCGTATAACGTTTGCAAACTAAAGAAGAATAAGAAATTGAAATTGATACATGATTGTACCTTCACTGAATACACTGCAGCAATGCTGTTACGTTTCAAACGATAAATGTATTCAAATGAACTAGGAAGTCGCTGGCGAACCAAATATTTCGCTGACTAAATCCTAGTTAGTCTTTATTCTCTTCCCCGTCAAGGAAGGACCGTTAGAAAGACTAACTGCAACTGGACCTTCGATCGAGTGAAATTGATTCGCTGGGAATGAATTTATGAAGAGGACTCTAAGATCATCGTTTCACATGCGACGCCTTTTGAAGATGCTCTATCACACACAGAGTTTCAAAGATGGACCTCCAGAGCGTACAGCGATGCTATTCAAATGCAAAACTACAGCTGCGAGTAATTGCAGGACTCTAGATCAAGTGCAGCGCTCGCACGGTTTTTGCGCTGATACCTGCGCCGGAGCGAACTGTGACGAAGGAGAAAATCTGCAATTCCCTGCAATGAACGTAATTTCCCACCAGCTGACCGTGGCACCAGTAATCTCTACCGCTCTGCGGGCCGATATCGCATCTCGAACGGAGAAACGGAAAACTTGGTTCGTCAGGCAAACGTAAACTTGGCCCCGGCGCCCGAGATCTTCACTTTCGTAGCGTATTCAGGTTTACGATCGTAGAATGTTCGCTGATCTTGGTCCGTAAATGTGGTGCTTAATGAGCTCGGTTACGTTGTCGTAATCTCTGCGAGTACCGTTAATAGAGAACCTCGAAAGTCGCTTTTATGGAGCCCTCAAGTGCGCAGTAATGCTTGTCAATGTGCACATGACGCCTGGGCTGGGTTTAGACTAGATGGAGCACTCAGGCTTAAATTTTACTGAACCATGACCGCATGCTATTTAGACCGAGATATTTTTTTCCAAATGTATCAATTTTACGGAGTGAACTTCTGTGGTTGATAATTAATTAGCGTATGAGATGCACAACTAGCACATTTATCAGCTGCAAAGTAGATGGATAATAAGGCTATTTTTTTACTATATTCTACTCACGAAAACTTCTTAAAGAATATTAATTACTAAAAGAAAAATAATTTTTTCGACTTTCTTCGTTAAGAGTCGTTTCACTTGTTCTATTCGCTGGCAAAGACCGCATTTTCAACGTACAAGGCGTTCTGAAAACGTGCTGAGAGGATGTGTGTCAGCACCGGCGGACTTGCTCAAGATGAATCCGACTCTGTTTTTTCCTCTTTCATTTCATTAATTTACGACATGATTACTTTGGATGAAAATCAAGTCGATGCTTACACTTCCCACAAGAACACAATAAGGCGAGTTAAATCAACGTTTCGGTGTTAGATATCAAATTCGTTGAGTCAGATTTGAGGAATTCAACTGTCGAATTTTTATCAATCGGTAAACACTATCAGTTGAACGAAAGGTTGTTGTGGTGTAAAAAATGACCATTTTTTCTTCCTTTTTTTTTAAGTTTTCCTGTCACCCCGAAGTCTATGTATGCTGTATACTGGGTACATCTGTATATACCTGTACATATGAGAAATGAGTAGAGATATCTCGCATGTATTTTAAGTTGTGAGTAAGGTACTGAAAGACCATGGAAATAAAGCAGCAGCACCAGCAGTAAAATCTTATTGACCTTGGAATTTACAGCTACTCTTTTGAAACTTTTTTATGAATGTGTAGAAGAGGCTTTTATGAAAATCTTTAACAAGTAAGCCAAATTAAATAAGATGATAGTTAAATTTTATTAAGATATATTAAGCGGTTAAATGATTTTACTTTCGAGTTAGCTGCTCTGCATAAATCATTTCAAAGAGAAACAGTTCAGAATTAATTCGTGGAGTAGTTAAGCCACGAACAGCCCCCGTCAATGCATGTGAAGATTTGTTATTTTATTCACACCTGCAGAGCACATGGAAATGTAATGAAAATCCACGGACTTATTACACACATTTTCATCAGTTCATTCGCCACTCCACATTGTCTGCAATTAATGATTGATTTCGCACGCTGAACACCTCGTAAATTCCTGTATAGTGGCATTCAGACACTGGTTTATAGAATAATGTCAACAGATGCAAAGTATTTACGTGTGGTTTTACATATAAATTACACATTAAGGCTTGTTACTAGGAGGTGACACAAAAAAACTATAACTTTTGAAAACCCACTAAAATAGAAAACATCTAACATCAAAATTTTACGGACAACAATTGAGCCACAACAAGTTTCCTTTTAAGAGCAAGTAATCCAAACTGTCAATTTTTTGAAAATTAGGTCGTGCAGATGGAGTCCTCCTCTATTCATGTATCCATGCAATCTGCTTTGGCGCTTCCTCATTGCTTGCAGCAACATCTCAACTGGGATACCACGAATTTTGCCTTGAATTTTTTTTTTCAATTCATCCAGTGTTCTCGGCTGATTCATATAGACCCGACTCTTAAAGTAGCCACACCAGAAAAAAAACACAAACGGATAAATCGGGCGATCTTGTTGGTTTTGGATTGTCATCTAGGAGCTTGGACAGCAGATTGGAAAGATGCGCACTTAGAGAAGGATGTCATCTACAGGACGTAATTCTAAAACATTGATAATTTAAATTACGGTCTTAAAAAGCAATGTGTAGCTGCCCAATTGCTGTCAATGAAATATTTTTAATGGATTTTTATATTTTTATAGGGTTTTTCGAACTATCCTGTTTTTCTGTGTCACCCTGTACTTATGTACAATAGTTGAATGTTGTGTGACTTCAGTAGACGTACATCACCTTCACTGTTCTAATGAGAAGTAGATCTTCCCTGAGTCTCCGCTTGTACTGCGTGTGGTCTGCAGTTGTCTCAAGTCATTAATGCTGAAACAGCAAGTGTTTTTTGGTATGAATTTCTGTTGATCGTACTGTCTCTGTTCTTTCTCTCTCTTAGCATTTTATTACTCTTCTTAATATACAAAAAAAAAATTTACGTTTTTCCAATTATCACTTAAACACTTAGGAATTTTGCAATGTAAGTTTTGTAAATACCTACATTAGCGTGACGGCCATAAAGTGTCTTCAAGTTCACAATTTAAGGTTTCAGTGATTAGATTATGCTACGAAGATTTCCAAAATATTAACGTTCCACGACACTGAGAGCTGTGGACGCAGCGTGACCGCTACCAAGCAAATGCAGCGCACCGACGCCCTCTCGCTACTTGCAAGCAAAGATCATTTTTTGGAACCCGATTGCGTCGTATGTACGCCGTCTGACGATGGTTTAAGAGCCGTAAAATATAACCGAACATAGAAAAACTTTTTTGGGGAATGACTGCCAAGTACTCTCCCAAAATTTTGAGGGACATTTGTTTGAACACTGTAGCTGTTCACCCTGCACACGTGCGTGTCATACACACCTGGTGTGCTGCTGACGCCTCCATCAGGTCAATAACTTAACCCTAAAAGGACCAATAATTTTTTTTGGAAAAACGAAATATTTCGAAAGTAGTTATTCACATTTTACGCCCTTGTGTGCACGTGCGCCCTAATTTGAACTCATCAATTAGAATTTGATACAAACCTGCACCATTTCTGACGTCCATAATTCCGGACACTGGTCTTTGAGAGGTTAACACATTGGTCGCGTACGATGAAAGGCCCTTTGAAGATTTTATTCATCTACATCCGCGTTGTTTGTGATCTTTAAAGTGGTGATGTGGGCACAAGAGGCTCGCAAGATGCGCACAATAAATTCTTCGCTTGATGTACGCGGAAGGTCAATGGTGTACCGTTTCTCCGTGGTCTACCGTATAGCAGCACCGCTACAAGTGTGGCGCGTGTATATTTCTGGCACTATACGCGTATCAGTAGTACCAGTAGTATATGTGTACCAGTAGTAAATGCATGTGGTAATAGGGTAATTGGGGCAAAACCTTCTCTAATTTCTTTTTAATGAGATCTCCTTTCATTTCATCCAAATTGTTAGAACAATGATTAGGACCAATTTCTAGGTTAAGATTCATTTAATTAGAAGAAATGCATTAGAGGAAATCCATCAGAGGAAATCGCCTTCATTTGGAGATTTGTTCGTCTCCACGATACCTGTGCCCACGATACTTTTCTAAGTCAAAGTTTCTCAATAGGCTTATTTAATCACTTTCTTTTATTCATACTGCTAATTAAACTTTCACAATAAAATAATATGTAAGGTAAATAATTACAAAATTTATTTATAACATTTGAGAAATCGCTTGCTTTAAAATTTTTCCTCCAGTCAATGACGCAAGAGTTCTTTCACTTTGTTGGTTATTTTCTTTCTGGCATTAGACATAACTTGAAGCAAATGATGTTTCTGCAGTTCATTATTGGTCATCAATATGTTGTAGTTCTCAGTGAACTTCACCCCATTCGTCAGTATCGTATACAACCAGTAAGAGTTGTAAGCCTTCAGCAATCAGAGAGTTTTCGTCGGCTGGTCTATCTTCTACGTACAGGGTTCCATGTCTAAGAATTCAAAAGACAAATCGTAGATTGTGAAGACTGATTTTGTCTTACAAGTGAAAATGTCTTTAATTTCTATTTCGCTAATCATGTTTACACCTATTTGAAATGTCTTTGTACGACCATGTTTTGAGTTTTTTTTAAGGTATTGGGGCATTTTTCAGTTTTATGACTGATTTCATAGTCAAAAAATGATAATGCAATTATCTTTTCTAAAAGGTACCTAGAACGATCTTTTGAAATATTTACGAAGCAGTACTAGCAATTTGTTCTATTCGGGCTTATGGGGCCATGAAATCCTTTTAGAAGTTTAAAGTCATTTCGTAGTGTACTTACAGCGTTAGGAACTGAAAACAATGCTTGATATCAACTGAGGAGGCACATAGAGCAACAAAGGTTGCGTGTAGCTTGTTTTCTTCGATTGTTTTGATTTAAAGTTGACGGTGGAGCATAAAACTTTGCAGCCGTAAATTTTTTTTGACATTCAGTATGCCCGATGATAAGTGTCAGATTTTTTGAGCTTTATTGTGTTTTGTGGAGTATCAGCAAGAAAAAAACTGTCAGTGCTAGTATTTTTTTAATTGAGTCTGATCTGTGTTAAGTTTTGTCAGAAAAAACTTGATTTTTTCATCAAATTGGTAATTCTATGATATTTTATATGAACTGGCATCAATGGTATTCCAGTATGTCTTGAATATTTAAATAGATTCATTCACGAACCTGATAGAGCCAGTAGTGCAAGGGATACTACTGGCTCTCAGGATATTTCAGTGACACGGTGTCTGCAGGGAGGGGGCTACAACATTACTGTCTCCATACTTTGTTCCATTCAAATACAGGCTCCGGTGAACAGCAAACGACCCGGAGTGGTCATAGTGCCCTTCCATTTCATTTCAAGAGCGATAAAATCTTTATATTTTTAGTATCCAGTTTCATTTACTAATTCGATGATTATTTCCATCAAAAAGACAATATTTTACACATTAATTTAACGCCATCAATCATTTCACAGCTTCATTAATCGCCGTTGTTGGTGGTGATTTGAAAAAAAAACCAACAAGCCAGCATTTTTGATATTTTCAGAAGACGGGCTCATCCCCTACATTTTTTTCCAATTTCAATACATTTTTCCAAATTTTTCAATTCACCTTTAAATTTCATTTTTTTCGATTTCATTCCATGTTTTCAATATGCAATTTCTCCTCGAAGTTTCCAAAGCAAATTAAAACCTATGAGAAGGTGTCTTCAAAAATTCACGATGGTCAAGATTTTCACATCACCCCGATGTGCATGGAGTCATGTACATTCAAGTCATGTACATATGTTCGTTGTACATATGTACATTGACAATGAGTTGATGATCTCAAATCTCGTTTCATGAAATACACAAACTGAGAAAAGCGCAGCGAGTTGCTTACACTTTGAAAACCTTTAATTTTAATAGAAAAAACTTATGTCTTTTACTTGTACTTGCGATGGACTTGTATATGTTTATAAACTTAAATGCAAAATTGCAATTTTACTTCGCAGTCGGATTCCTTACAAGAGCCTCATTGTGGCAGTCGCAGCTCCACGAAATTCAATGCTCGTTAATTTTTTTCAATTTTTAGCTAATAAATATTTTCCAACGTTATTGAAAAACAACTCTTATTTTTAATTAGTGGGCCTGCCTCAAATAGATTTGTATTATTTTAGTCATCGTACCACAAACTTACAAAAACGGATTACGTTTTACCTCTCGACAGTCGCTTAGTTTTAAGCAAACTTGTTCTTGTGTAAGTTAGCCGTGGTTTCGCGCGCGTTCTGCGTTGCCTTCTAGATTTTCGTCTAATCCTATGACCAGGTCATTTGAAACGATTTTATCCTCAAAATGAAGCTTCTATCCTCAAAATTAAGCTCACCTTATTTTCGTCTAATCCTCTGAGCAGGTCATTTGACACGGTTTTATCCTCAAAATGCAGCTCACCCTATCTCGTTCCGACATTTGTCGTTTCTGAGTTCTTGAAATTCGAGTCGTGGTTCAATACCGAGAAAATTTATGGACGCTCTGTCACCATATTTTCGATCTCCTGCAGCTGCGCAATTCCACTGTCAGAAGCAACACATTTAGTTCCGAGCATGCATCGTACGTGTCCTCCGCACGATTTTATTGGTGTTCTGTGCCTTTTGTTCCAAGAATACAGCACAGTCAAGAACTCAGATTTCGAATACATGACACTAAAAATTCTGAGCTAAAGTTTAATCGCGTTTAAAAAGGACCAAACGTACACGAAGGACTTCCAAAATAATGATGCACGCATAGCTAAAAAGCAGGAAATCAGGCTTTCCAAGAGCACTCGGAGGTTCGCGAGCAAGACTAATAGTGTCCATTACGTCGACAGATTTTTCATGATATAAAGCTAATGTGATTTGCTTCAGACGAATGTTCTTACAGCTCAGTGTATTAAATTAATAGAAATATGTTGCTATTAATTAATATACTGCTAGTTAGATAATGTTTTTTCATGATATAAAGCTAATGTCATTCGCTTCAGACGAAAGTTTTTGCAGCTCAGTGTAGTAAATTAATGTAAATTTGTTACTATAAATTAATATAGTGCTAGTTAGAAAATGTAAGCCCAACGGAGCACGAATAAAAAATTGTAGAGTTTTTCTACAGTGTGATTCAGGTGGAAGAATTAGATTGAGATTTTAATTCAAAAATCATTATCTATTTTGGTCATTCATATTCATAAATTGTTTGGCCGATACATCATAAAATTTATTTACTCGTGAGTTCATACTAAAGCAATAAAAATAATTGCTCATAGAGTAGATGATCAGACAACCCTTATTTTGCATTCTAATACATTGTTTTGGATTTTGTGTTGAAAATTACGCATCATGTGTCTATGAAATGTTTATTTTTCAGCAGGAGCAGGAATGCTCACCATCTTCCTAAGCAGAATTCCTAGTTACAAAACAGCATTTTAATTTCAGTAACATTGCTGCTCAGTTCGCTCCTTTAATGAGCTTTTAAACTTATAATCAAATTGATATTTAGCCTTGAATTTCTTCAAGCTCGAGTTATGTGCCTTCACTAATGAGCAATTAATACAATACATACATTTACATATAAAAGCTTTCTGTAATTTCAAGCGTACAACACAAGCTTTAACACCGTTTTCTCCATCGTTAAAAAATTAATCGTATTGTAAAACCCAATACCTTTCACTTATGGGTAATTAAAAATCTATTATTCATTTTAGTGTTGCTCATTTGTTCGAAACATCTAATTTCCATTCAGTTTACTTAAACAGTTCATCTTGGTTCTGCAACATCCCTCAATCGGCGCCGCTTTCTACAGCTGGCGGTTCCGGTCAGTCGTTAACTGTACGCAATGGTTCTGAATTACAAGTAGCAGGAACGCTAAGCTGAGAGATGAGAGATGCCGGTTGCCAGCGTTTTCCCTCGTAATTAGATGCACGAGTGAACGCAGCAGTGGCTAATGTGCACGCGCTGCTGCAAATAAAAAAAAAAAGGATCACAGCTACTGGGCCCTCGAGGAACTATTCCGCGATATACCGACGTTAATATCACTTTTTCAAGAGAAAGTCTATTTATTTTTCTCTTCACAAATATTAAATTTTATTTCTCCTATCTTTGAATCGTTAAATGAATATTTTGGTTGCACTTTTCAGCTACTTAAAATCTTTTGAATTGATTCTGTGTTTGTTTTTCGCTGCGTTATGAAAATAAGCAACGGTCTGTGAGATCATTCAATATTCCGAAGCCTTTTTATCATATTGATTAATTGTTTGTAATTTATCACAGCTGCATTACTTTCTTACATTTCCTCTTATATTACAGTGGTTATGTTCACCAAATGATAACTGTACTTATCGGCACAGTGAAATAAGAAAACGAAATTAGTTCCATAAGGACCACAAGTTCATAGAGGTATGGAACTTTGGTAGAAATCCAAAGCGGCCACATTTCCATATCCAGCGGCCACATCTAGCAAGAGTCAGCGAGCCTGTTAAGGGAGCGAACCCTCTTGTCCTTAATAGCTTCACGAGGCATGAACAGTCGTAGGAGAGTCACTACATTCATTCCTGTGTGGAACTTAACACGGCTTCCGTTCGTCGGAACCAGCGCTGTTCTTAGAGCGGACCCTCTCGTCCCTGCTGACGGCGCAGGGCATGAAGAGCCAGAGGAGCGCAGCGGCGAGCTGCAGCCCGGCGCAGCAGGCCACGCTCCACACGTACGACGAGCTCAGGTCCCGCAACAGCCCTGCAGGGAAGGCAACGCGTGGTGAGGGGCCCTCGAATTTGGGGGTGCTGCTGTGTGCCACGAGCGCTCTGATTGTTGGGCACGGTGATCTGAATCGGAGTTGTCTTGTAAGGGTCAATTAATTTGTTGAATGAACCACTATTGTCTAGTGAGAGTAAATTAATTTATTGCGTGAACCACAGTTGGCCAGTATGAGCAAATTATTTGTAGCCTGAATCACAATTGTCTAGTAAGAGTAAATTGATTTGTTGCCTGAATCACAATTGTCTAGTGAGAGTACATTAATTTATTACCAGAACCACAATTTTCTATTACGAGCAAATTAATTTGTAGCCTGAATCACGAGTGTCTACGGACATTATATTAATTGGTTGCCTGAATCGCAATTGTCTAGTGAAAGTAAATTAATTTGTTGCCTTGATCAGAATTATCTAGTATGAGTAAATTAATTTGTTTACTGAATCACAATTGTCCGGTGAGATTAAATTAATTGGTTACCTTAATAAGAATTGTCCAGTATGAGCAAATTAATTTGTTGCCTGAATAACAATTGTCTAGTAAGTTTAAATTAATTTCTTTCATGATTCCGTACTGTCAAGTACGGTAATTGTTAATTAATTATCTGATTCACAACTGCCAAGTAATAGTAAATCGGCTTATTTTTTGATTCACAACTGTAGAACGACGGTAAATCGGCTGATTTCCTGATTCGTGAAAGTCAAGTAATGGTAAATCGGCTGATTTCCCGATTCACAACTGACGAGTAAATGGAATTTGGTTAACTACCAGATTTGTAGTTGTCTAGTACGTATAAATTATGTAATTAGTTGCCTGATTCGGAAGTGAGCCTGGTATTGTTTTCCTAAATTTTGCTTTTGTTATATCATCGTATTAGAAGTGAATTATATGTCTACACATGACCATGATTAATACCAAATGCTCGACTCTCCTGTGCATAAAGCAGGTAAAGACCCAAGAGAAGCATTTAGTGATTACACGAAAATCCTCCAGCGCAGCCGAGAGTCGAACCTGGGTATTTCCAAGACTGCTAGAGAACTGAGATCCTTTGGAATTTTAACTTGGTCCTCTACATGGTTTATTTTTATGGAAAGATTATCTTCAGCAGTTACCTTTGTATAATCCTTTGTTATCTAATGAAACATGTAAAGCCACATGTAGTTGCAAAGGGCTTTACTCGATGTTTTTGTCGAAAAACGTATTGATAAACTATACATTTAATCCGAATTTTACACACATATCACTCATTGCATCATCATTTTACCTAAGTCAAAACCATTTTCGTACATTTATTTTTATATTTTATATCGAAGTATTTATGAATTTTGCATTTATATTCATAAATCGAGTACACAAATGCTGGTTCAAAGGAGTTAAGTAATGAGGGACACCAAGGCTGTAAAGCTGGAACCCAGCGATGTTCACTTGTTAATCAAAAGCGCGAGCGCTCTCTGAATTTCTCACCCTAAAATCCAGCATCATTTAACCCTCTTTAACCCTTAATTTTACCGTAACCATTTCGGAATAGTTTCACGACTACGAGTAATTTTTTTAAACAGATTTGTTGATTCATACATTGAAATATGAATGACCAAACGTTGGCAGGGATGTACCGTGCAAAATTTCGGTGACGATGGATGTGAATGTGTTGCAAGGACGGCTAGATCAATTTTCATCGAATATTTCCAGTCTTGATGACCAATAATGAAGTCTTTAAAACAAAGTGCCGTATTTCTTTGTTGGTGTTTCGTGTTCAAGTTGCCAGCAATAACTGAACAAATTTCAAAATTTTCGCCTGTGCCAGATTGACTTTTGACGGGATGAAATGAGTTTTATTGGATTAATTCTGAACACAGGCTCAAAGTCTTTGCCTAATTATGTCCCTGCCTAATATCTCACAGGACTGGCCTTCCAGATTTTTCCGCGCTGCAAATTACGGTGGCCATGAAGACTTTTTTAAATTATCTTCCATCTGGAGGCAGAAATGTTGAAGGAGACCTTACGTAATTCGCTATGTACCTGCGAACGGTCCCGTGGTGAGGGAGACCACTGCCGAGGCCAGACCGCAGGCCCCAAGGGCTGCTGTGTACGCCTCGATGCCCATCGTCTCGAGGAGGAGCACAATCCACAGCCCCATCCCCATCCCCACGCCAAGTCCCCAAGCCGCCAAGCAGCCCAGCAGGAGATTCGGGTTGTCCAAGACGAAGGGCGAAACTGTGCAAGATAGCCATGGTCAATATATATGCCCTATCAATGAATTTCTCAATTGGCTGTCATTATTTGTAAGAAGGTTTATATTTTCCAGAATACTTCCTGACCATAAGCAAAAATTGCCTCGTGTGTATCACGTTGTAACAAAAATATTGAGCGTCTTTTAAAGGACAACTTCGAGACATGATTCGAGAGATTTAACTTCTGTTAGATTTTTTCTGTCAATATTAGTAAATTTTCTTTATTCTTTCAGATTCTGCAAATTGTTTTATTAAAAATCATAGTTATCAATTCAAAATGCATGGTATCACTGCATGTTTTTCTCTCCGAATTTCAGGAGGGTTATACAGGAAGTTCAGCAGCAAGATCACTCAAAAAAGCATATAGAAATGATGAAGCAAGTTAATCCATAATTATGTAAAAGATTGTTTTTCGGTTTTAAAGACGACTTCAGGGTAAAAAATAAACTGAGAGATGGAACCTCCATAATCATTTTGATAGTCTAAGGCTCACTCCAGAAGAACAGATTGAAATGGAGTCCTTTTTTAATCAAAATCGGGATATTCCATGAAAAAGTCATCATGGAGCTTATTGGCAGATGGGTAGATGTTATAGAAAAGAACGACGCTTATACTTAAAACTAATGAGTTTCAATTATTATTTTTACATAGATTTCCAGGTTTCGAAAAGTAAAGTTCTCAGAACTTTCGTTACAATCTGACAGTTGTACAAGAGATTACTAAACGTAAGTCAATTTTATGACAAATGATTCCCTAGTTGTAGCGTTCTGAGTAATCAGGCGGAAGTAAACTGACTCATAGTTGTGATAGCAGCAAGCGTAGCCCCACTCATGTAGGCGAGCTTGTTGGAGAACCAGGAGCGGTCGCTCACGAGCGCCATTAGGACGCGGCCCACGAAGCTGAAGCAAGCGGAGCACGAGGCCGCCCAGGCGATGTCCTGGGACCCGTAGCCCGAGGAAAACATCATCAAAGGCATCAATATTAGAAAATTCGCGTAACCCGAGAGGTAAACCGCCAAGGATACAGAGTTAATGATTACTCTTGATGACCTGAACGATACGATGCACTTGTTGATCTCCCTAGCGATCTCCGTGAAAGGGTTGGCCTTGGGGTTTGAGGTGCTGTACGCTGATTCAGCTTGCGTGGTGTCTTCTTCTTTCAGAGGTTCACCTGGTATTGAATAAGTACTGGATTTCATTATGATTTGAGCGTTGCTTTCAGCTTTTTTCAACTTGTCAACAGTAAAATAATTTTTAACTTTCGTTTCTTCTACTTCTGTTTCTATTATTATCTGATGCTTTTCCACTGAATCAAACAAGGTACACGCAGCTACGGTGTTCAACACGAGTCCGGCGTGTATCAAGATTGCTCCCGAAGTTCCAAAATGAACCTGAAGAGCTCTAACAATCTGCGGTGAGACTGTGTGGCTCAAACCAATCACTGCCACGTTCAGGCCCAGCACGAGGCCTCTACGCTTGTTGAAGTAGTGAGGCAATATCACCAGTCCGATGTTGTAGATAATCCCTGCTGACAGACCTGTTGTAAATGACGTAGAAGTTAATTTTCTGGTGTTTGCAATTTGGAATGTAAATTTGAGTTATATGGAACATTTGGGTGTACAAATCTGTTATTCACACCTTCACCTTTAAAGGATTGAACAGAGGCGTTCGAAAAGTTCACTAACCTCATTTTGATACTGTGACCTCGATCAGATGAGGTACTAAACAGAGCCCATGAAAGCGTGTCAAAGGAATTGATCGCAATAGTCATTTAAAAGCGGACGTGAAATTGAATGAGTTTGTCTAATTGACAAACTCATGACGGGAATTGACGGGAGAGGAGGTGCTGGAAGAACTCGTGTATGTTTACTTCCGTGATTCGGCAGAACACACAGAGTATGTCTTTCTTTTTTGAAAGATTTATCGACAAAGAATATGTGACGTGAATGCTCAGATGCATCAAGGAACGTGCTTGCAGTGATGGTTTAAATATTTCAGGAACTTAGTAGCTCATCTGTTATAGTCACTTAACTCTAAATGCATTTGAATGCATACATACTCGTACCTCGGCCGCCGTGTCTTCTCAGGTGAAAGTCGTAGTAACTGCGTAATTACTTCCATGAAATCAATAAAAAAAAATTTGATCTATTTCGCGCATTTGAAAGCAGCAAAACACACAGCAGCAGGACATCATTTACCCGATAAAGTAGTACAAACAGCCTACTAAATTTTGTATGAAGTACAAAATGGGACGGGATTGAAGAACACCTGCTCTTGAGATAGGAGTTCAAAGCTTAGAAATCTTCAGACGGAGTTAAATTCGGTAAAAAGTTATCATCTACTCTCATACGAGTAGTCATTAATCCTGTTCTCTAGAAATTCTACATCTTAAATCAGTGTTGAATTTATAAGTACTAGCAGTGTTGATCTCGTACATTGTTGATACGATGAAAGAATGCGGTGTTGTTGTCAACGTTCGTATGTGTCCACGAGCTGCTCTAACATCAAGAAACCTGAGTCAGAATCATAAGTAGATTGTCTCTAGCTCGACTCCGCAATCCTTGACTCAAAACTTCATTGCAGGCAGTCCGGATATGAAAGATTCGATTGCAAGGCAATTTAATTTTAGTTAGTTCCGACCCGCAGCAGTTTTAATTCCGTAAGACTAGCTCTCACAATGCTTTCCTTACCGAACGTTACACCATAGAGCACAAAAAGTGCCGTCATCGAAGTACAGAAAGCGAGCAAGATGTACGCCAAGGATCCTATGCTCGAGAACACGAGTCCCACTCTCCGCCACCCGAACTGCTTCGTGATCGGACCCGTGAGCACGAAAGAGAAGAACCACAAGAAGGTGGTGGTGTTGTACGTCCATAAGACGAAAGTGGTGGGTTGGTCTACAATACGTGATGCAAATTCGATACTGAAACCAGGATTTGTGCCGGCTGTCACAAACTGAAATGTGAAGAAAGGAAAGGTTGTTAGCGAATTACAGAAAGGCTGCTTCAACATCTACATATCCCTTGATTCCTGATGGATCTTCACAGCACCTTAACACAATGGAAACGATAACAGTTGGAATCTGAACTTAAATAGGAAGAAACGAAACTTTGAATTATGTAAATCTAACTGTGAACATTCGAATTCATCTCGTTCAAAGGAAAAAATTAAAACAAATATGATGATTTAGAAACTCTAAGAAAGGAAGACAGATGTTTAACGGTAAATTAGCTTATTCTCATAAAAAACAAAATTTTTTGGAAGTGAATTTGTTCCTATTTTTTTATACACGACGCTTTAGGACGCTGAGATATAATATGTAACTCGCCATATGTAACACGCTGAATTATATTTTTCTATGTAACTTCTACCATATTATGTAACTCGCTTGTTAAATAACCAGCAAGGACAATATAACAAAAGAAACAGAAGCCCAAGCATGATTGGCTCGCATGCAATTTGTTAGAGACGTAGAAGCGTTTTCCATTGAGTTATTTGAGTCCATCAATCGTACGGCATCCTGTGGCTGATTATATATATGATTATCCACTGTAAAACGAAGCATATTGAAGGATACCTGGGGGTCGAGTGGAGGCAAGTGAAGCGATTATGAAGCGTCACATGCGAGCCAACATGAAGCGTCACATGCAAGCCAACATTAAGGGGAAAATTCGTGGGACTGTACAAGTTATTTTTAACTTTTTTGTGTCCGTGACATTTATAATCACATTTTTTACGTTAAATGAAAACATGAGATTACAGGGTGGTAAAACAAAATGCTCTTGCAGAAAATAGTCTTTGAACATGGTGCAGTGCGCTTGGCCGTCACTTCACCATCGTTTGATGAACTCAGAAGTTCATAAAAATATTACATTAGGCTTGATTTTGTTTAACTTCAAAAAATTCCAAAATGATTTACGTGAACAGTTTCATCTTGCAAGTGACGTCAAGTTCTTTTTTATCTACATAATAATACTTTACTTAACCAAAAGTATCATTCCTGCTTGATGTAATGCAGCTGGAGTTTTTCGTGAATTTGCAATTGAGTGCAAAGTGCAAAACATGTAGGGTGAAGGAAGAGAAAAATATATAATTCAGCGTCATGCGCGTAATCTAGCTGCAAAGCATGCAATTTAGAAGGTGTCAGGGCTGCTGATGTTGGAATGAACTTATTTTGCATCACGAACATCTGCCAGTGGTTCCAATTACATATCATGTATGTAGGAGAAGAGTAAGCACCGTTAGACTTGTGTTAGTCACTTCTATGTAGTTTCCAAACATTGTTAGTTTGGAAGCCACGTAGGTATCACCAGCACCCAATTGAAATAACTAAAATAAGGTTCCTAAGGTAAAATAAAGTGCCCCAAGAGCCTAAGGCAGGATTAAAAGTATATTATATTCTAGTGTTAATTTGAAATTTCGCAACACTAACCGGACGTTTTACTGACCGTATTGTAGGCACACGCGAAAAACACCACCCAACCCCAGCCTCCGTCGGGCGCCACCCGAGTTTCAATGAATTTTTTCGATGTCCCCCGATGGTATTCTTGGTCGTCGAAAAGAGGAATGCAGTCGTCGCTATAAGCCGTCGGACCAGTTACGGCTAAGGATTTGTTTCCGTTCTGTGAACCAAAAGGATTGTCTGCACAACTCTCGGAAACACTTCTAATACCATTTCTTTTCCCGTGAAACTTGAGCTGTAGTACTGCATTGTGCTGATATGCAGGGCACGTTTTTGAAGGGGCTTTATTGACGGTGTTGTCGTTTAAACTCTGCCTGGACATGGTTCATGGATTTCAGGGCCTTCGGAAAATACGTACGTGAATGAAAGCTTTATTGGTGTGTACGTGTTCTCACGGAACAAAAACCCAAGAAGCTTATTTTCTTACAAAGTTCGCCGTTGATAAAGGTGCAGGGTTTGTACTAAAGGGGCTAGTTTTAAGCTGCCTTCTCAAAGTTCACTTCAATGATATATTCATGATACATGATACATTCATTTGAGTTCTGTCGAAATATAAGGATTTGATTAATGCGACCATTCTCAAGATCCTCCAAAGTTAAAATTTTAACATGAGACAATTATGTGCAATGCGATGCAAATTAATGATCTGCACTTACATTCCTTAACACGTTGACTCCGAAGTGGGTCATATATGATACACGCGATCATCTAACCTAACCTAATGTAACCAAAGCACTATCATGTACAATACAAATTTTCGAGTTTTCTTCAAATTTGTGTTCATCAATCGAATATGCTAGTTCTAATTAGAAAAAAAAAATTAATAGAGTAACCAAATTTGTGAAATCAAAATCCTTCATTTTTAAAATCCCAGTAGAGATATTTGTCGGCATTTAATTTTACCTATGTGGAGAATCGGAGTTAACGTGTAAACGGACTTAAATTCACTTTTCAACATCTGGCTACGACTGCAATGCATAGGGCTTCTGCGACAGTTTACCCTTTGATGTTTTTTATTCGAACATTCACTCAGACACTCCAACACCAAACAACTACAAAACTTAAGTTTTCATTCCAGCATGAATGTGTTAATTGGTTGCTAACTCTTGGCCTCTCGTGATTTTGGAAGGTAGTCTTTACGATCCTAATCACACTTCTATCTAAGCTGATGGAGTTCGATTTATTTTGAACACCCATCAGAGGTGATGTTAAAGAATATCGAGTTCACCATTCGACTATTAAGACTCAAGAATTCTCATCAACACATTTCAACCTTTTCGAGCCTCTTAGAACAAGTACGCACGTGCCAGAGATATTTTCAACAAATCTAGCGGGAATTATTTGACCCAAAGCGCCATCGATCAAGATTAACTGCGGCAATTATGAGCACAGAAAGTGCAAGACTATCACTTTACCTTTGCCAAGGCGATTTATACATGTTTGATAGAACGAGAAACCTTATTATTGGATGGAGGAATCAGTTAACAGTTTAAAAAAATCGATTAAGAATCAATCAATGAGGCAATTGAAATAGTTAAATATTGCAATTTCCTAAGGATGATTCTCTACTACTCCGAACTGTTATCTAGGGTTACTATCAGCAAGCAACGAATGGAGAGAGACTATGCTGCTTGAGCTGCGAGAGCTGATCAGGGAGTCGTAACCTTCAAGACGTATGATACCTGATAATTTGAAACGTTGTAATAATTTAATTAATGATGACACTGTATATAATTTCCAAGAATAAATTATCAGTTGCTTTATTCTAACTCATTGCCCCAGGAGAGCAATTCGTTCAATAACCGTCAATTTTAGAAACACAAATTCCAAGTCTCGTCCCACGGAATTCGGGAGTAATTTCATCTGTCGACGAACAAAAGCGATTCACCTGTGCAATTTGACTGCAGAATTCATCAACCAGATTAGCACGAGATGAACAATTTCAAGGACACGGTGCTCGAGAGAATAAGCAAACTACGAGAAGGTCCAAAATTGCCTAACTTTGGCGTCCCTCCGTCTTCTCGAACGTGGGACATTTATTCACCGATGCCAATGGCTTCATAATTATTCTTTATAAATTTTTCGACAGGCTGGTCCCGTGCATTACACTCACTTGACTGTCCAATCCACGTGAGAACTGAAAAGAAACTCCTAAAATGCAGCAGTTGCCAAGAAAGTTTATCTAATCTCTACGTATATCAGTGTTTGTTTGTTATGTATCAAAGTTGGCTTCTGACAAGTGGGCTATTTCAAGGTCAACGTAAGTGTTAAGAAAACATTGCTTGAATGCAGGCACAAATCGATCAGGCCCTTGAATTTTATGACACTGACTTCGAATTCAGGTGAGTGTTGCCGAGTAATAGCTCTTAGGGATGATACTAACGGGTATCTGTAATGCACTATCCCCTCACTGCTTGCAGGGGCAGATTGCCTTCTTTCACCACATCAACTTCATTTATCTGCCATAAAATATATATATATATATACCTGCTTTTGGGAGTTCCGCCCTGAATGAAGAACTACGTGACGTGGTTCGAAAGCTTCGCGAAAAATAAATAAATATCTCGGATGAAAATTCAAATTTAAATTTCCTAATATATATACATATGTATACTTTCGTGTAATAATACTGTTGGAAGGATATGGGCTTTTTAAATATCATAATTGACTCGACTCGATTGCACTTTAATATTCACTTGCTGAATACGTACGAGGGATTGAACAGTTTCTTGAACGTATTAATTTTTCTCACCTTGAATGCAAATTTACGTGGCTCAACTCGACGGTTACCTCAACTAAAGGATCCCACTTCCGTGTAGTTGAAACTGTCCCAGAAAATGGCAGACGATTTTGCAGCAGCTTGCGGACAAGCTTCGTTAAAGGCTTCATGAGGTCTTCGATGAACACGACGGCGAGAGTCATAGCTATAGAAGCAGAATCGTAATTAAACTAACCACATGACACTTCATTGTATTCATCTGCAGTCCAATGTGTATGTACTTTGGCCTAGTTTAGAGGAGTGGTCTTGTGGGCAGGAGTGCGGTAGTGCGGTAGGCTTTAGGCAGTTCTTCCCAGCGATGGTAGTTTTCGGACGTATTCAGGCAGTTTGCGCAGATTATCTCTATGGTGAGAACAAGGCTAGTGACTGCTGGCAGATCTCGGCAGGAATTTTATCAACACGTTGACTCCGATTCTCCACACAGGTAAAATTACATGCCGACAAATATCTCTACTGTGAATTTAAAAATGAAGGATTTTGGTTTCACAAATTTGGTTACTCTATTAATTTTCTTTCTAATCAGAACTAGCTCATTTGATTGATGAACACAAATTTGAAGGAAACTCGAAAATTTGTATTTATACATGATAGTGCTTTGGTTACATTAGGTTAGGTTAAATGATCGCGTGTACCATAAATGACCCATTCCGGAGTCAACGAGTTAAGTGAACATAACGACCGCACCACTGAGTTGCTGGCCAGTGAACATAGCGAAATTAACTGCTCCTTTCTTATTTATATTATTAAGGTTTTTTTCTGCGATGTCAGTGCAGCACTACCCATTGGTGGACAAAGTTCTACGCATTCGATAAGACTTTATTTTTTATACATGATCTCCTTCCATCCTTAATAATAATGTGCGTGTCATTCCAAATACACTTAGAGCACTGAAGTTACTTTGTGTTTTATAGCAACCCAGTATTGCAAAATAACTGGAATAACTATTTAACGATTTGAAATGTGAAGTAGAGGAATATGTCACATCTGTGAATTTTAGTGTAGTATTTATTGGCGTCTGAAATTACGTACGCTGCCCCTCATAGGGCTAACACGTGCCATCGTTCAACACTTTATAGACAAACGTGGACGATCCTTCATCAAGACAAACACGAACACGCTCTTACTTCTAGACGTCGTGAGTGCCAGGATACGACAAATACGAGCATGAAGGCGTTGGAAATGTACGGTGCCTATGTCTGTGCATATCGTCATCGTACGATCAAATCAACCTATGCCTCTCATCCCGCATTAACTTGACTTAGCTGGTGTTTATGATTGTAAAAAGTGATTATGAATTATATTCATTAGCAGGTGTCATCATGACATTCAAAGACGTAGTCTTCAAAAAGTGTCTTCAGTGAATGGAAACACCTCATATGAAAAGTATTCTTCGAGCTACTTATTCAGTAAAGTCAGGTAACACAGCAGAACAAATGAATTAGTTAATATATGGGCTTCGATAACAGACCCTTATATAATACTGTGTCTGAAACATCTTCATTTGTAAGACCTCTTAGGAAATAGACAGTGTTATTTTCTGAAGACTTCTCATGTTGCTTGACTTCCTGACCGCTGAACTTGATGTAATTTTCAAGCCATGTCAAATAAATTCAGCGGTTTCGACTTTTAAGCCATTAGACGTCGACACCTTAACACTTCAGTGCTTTAACACCCAAATTATATTTCATATGAATGGAGAATCTAGCCAGTCTTTTGAATGTTGGTAATATGACTGCAACCAGCTTTGTTCGAAGAGCTTGCACCAGCTTTATAAAACGGTCCATTATCATTTCATTGGTCCACTTAGAGTTGAGGATGTGCACGTCAGCAATTAAAAAAAAAGAAAATCCCGAAATCACACACACATGTCTCGTGTCATTGCATTTAGCGGTTTTCCGCTGCACGCGTCAGTAGCTGCGATCACACGCCCCCGCTTCCGCTCGTCTGAAAAACTTCCTGCCAGCATCGGGCGAGAATCAAGGTCGTGGAATACACTGTTGGCGTGGGAGTTGGCAGTTTGTTATCATGCTAACCATGTCGGAAAAAGAAGCGTTAGAAGCCTTATTCTTGGTCAAAATGACAGTAGCTGATGATAAATGAACTGTGTTAAGTGAAACGTTCTATGTAGAAACTGCCAAAGTTTACCGTCTACGAATCTTATGGACCAATAAAATTAAATTCAAAATCCTTCAATCAGGTTGAAAACAGAGTTCTTCATGGGTGTTTGAGGGATAGTATCATAGATTTCTAACCCTTTTACAGGGCAGTGAATACACGGTGTGATGAGTAAATGGTCTGCGTATGACAGGGTCCGGGTTCACCCAACGTGCGAGTATGATGGAGGATCCGCGGTCTTCATCGTGCTCTTAAATACTAGATCTTATGTTGTTAAATACCCATTGCAGATACAGAATCCAAATTTATTTTATTCATGTTCTAACCTGTTAACGGGTATTGACATCGTATGATATCCGTGTGGTTGTTGCATTCACACGGTCACTGTCGATTACACATACCGTGTGAATGCAACACCGGCCACCTGGGCGGTGACCGTTAACAGGTTAAAGTGGTATTTTTTCCCACGTTCGTGAAGGTGATAGTCCATCTATTTTGCTCTAGATCATGGCGATAGGCATTCGTGAACGACGTCAACAAGTCTGTCCAGTTCTCTCGCTTCGAGGTTTTGTCGTAATTTTCGAGAAGTTGGTTTCTCTGAACTCTTCCGGTGCAGCAACACACGCACAAAGATTTCAATCAGCGCAGAATTCGACTTCAAAGCTGCGTAATTGTCGATCGAGCTAAGCGTTAGCAACCGAACTTTTGCGGTGACAGCTCCATGTGAACTTTTCATGTTCTTTCATTTATTGGAGGCTTTTCTCTCTGCTGCATTTTCTCATTTATTTTAAATTAATGAATGCTGTAATTGCTCCAAAAAGTAGTTTGTCGGTCGAGCTCTGCACTTTTATATCCCTTGAATTGTCATCCAATAAATTCATATAATGGGTTTACCAATGATTACATTGCTAAAGATACGTTAAAACTATTCGTCCTTATGCGACTTATTTGAGCGTTGTATTCTTATGAAACTACAATCATCGACTTCTCTCGATTACTTAAGCCAGAAACTTATTTGAGGTTCTTGAAATATTGCCCCAAGCAAACTCGTCAGAAAATTTCAATAGACACTGCAAGTTTGGAAGTATGAAAGTAGACGAATGTATTGTTACTCTAAAAAAACCAATGGTACTTGAATTTGACTTATGAATCTAGATCAATTTAATTGACCGATTGGTTAAAAACAAACTTAGCGATGACCAGGGAGGAAACATTTGTCTTGGCAGGCAAATGAAATTTTTCAACTTTCATGGTTCCACTAACGCATAACCGTACACTAATATTTACCTATAACGGATACTCTGAAAAAATATTTGAGTACGGTACTCTCTCCATATATGCATGTTTTGCTTGTCAAATTTTTATTAGAAAAAGGGTAATAAACAAAGTTCATTTATATCACTGATAAGAACAAAATGGCTCCGTTTTATCAGAATCATTTTCAAGCTTTTTTCTACTTTCAACTTAACTTCCGAGCGATTAATACAATTGCAATTCAGTCGTGATTAAAACAGTAATTTGTAGCAAAGTTGGGGAAAAATGAACTGCCAATTTTCGCTACAAATATGTAGTACTAACTACAATTTCACAATTTCTCCACTACAACTGCGTACTAACAACGAGCAATGCGCTAACTCAATGCAAACATTAAACAAACTATTCGATCATATTTTTCCGCTAGATTTTCATCACCTTTCTCCACTAGGTGTGCATGCCTGCAGGCAAGTAACGCGTTAACTCAATGCAATCATTACCAATTCGACCATATTTCTCCGCTAGATTTTCTCCAGATTTCTCCTCCAGGTCTGCCTGATTACAGACAGGTTTTACGCCAATTCAATATCAATATTCACTGACCTATTCGATCGCATTTACTATTTATCAGCACATGCTGAACCTCGGTCAACTTGAGGAGGCCGAGGTTGTCCACTGTAAGCTTGTTCTGTTGTTCAGTATTGCTCAGGGCCTTGGGAAGGGAGGTTGTCCTGCAACGTGCCTATTTTTAATGTTCAGACTTTATAATCCTCAGTCGCATCAGACTTCATTCAGTTCGCCGTCATTTTACATTCTAGAGAAATTTGTAGCATTGACGAGCTCTCATCGACATTGGAGAATAACGTGCGTGAGTAGAACGTGTAATCAGAGCACAGTGTCCGTATTTGCAATTCTTTATCACCCTTCAAGATTCATTTATGAGCAATATATTTATTACCGTGTAGGGACATAATTTAATCGACACAGTTGCTTTTTTGGGTGATCAGGAAACGCCTGTTGACGATCACGGCGGCCTTATGGACAGCTATTTATTTGAATTTTATTGACATAAGCTATGATGTCACTATCCTTATAGTTCTTCATCAAAGAACTTGCTCGGCTAGAGTTTTATTGTTTCCAGTCGTTCGCTTGATCTTTTAAAACAATTTCAGTTCATAATTTTCCGTTCCGTTAAATTGTGCAGCATGTCGTCATCCTAAAGCCATCCGAAAGTGTTTATCGTTTAAAAATTTTTACTGCGCCGATTACAGAGCCGACTTCCCTTATATATATTGTGTAGCAGCATAAGATAGATTGATAAACTGATTATTGATCGTTCATTTAACTTGAACTTTATTTTTCGTTTAGGTACACTTGCAAAAGTACCGCTGAAACAAGCACAATCTTTATTTTTTGTCACATTTTTAATTTACCAAGTCAGTCGAAATTGTACCTGGAAAAACAACAGTCGAGTAGCCCGAATAGTCGAGTCCGAGAAGGCACTCCGCGACAAGGAAGAGCGGCCGGTTTACCGGTTCACCTCAGCAGCACAACTGTGCAGGCGCTGCCGACCGGCGGGGCGCTAAGCAGCTTGCCGTGCAAGGTGAGGTAGAACTGGAGCCGCTGGTTGATGAAAACTAGTTAAGGGATTGTCCAATTTATGATGAGCACTGATGCGCTTCGAGGCCATTGAAATCCTTCTCCGAAACAAATTTAACGATAACTCGTATAGTCATACCACATGCGGTGTATGCGTACATTCAGTAAATATGTGAATGTAAATATTTTACATCTACTAAAGAGCTTCCTCTTCATGGGATAATTAAGCGATGGTGATGTAGTTATCATGCACATTGGTACGCTATAATAACTTTTTAAAATTAGTGTAGGCACATTCACGATGAGCTTGACAAATGTTCTTCCTCCTCTGCACTCTAAAAGAATATTCTTCATGGTCTTGTGCACGATACACCGAAGTTATCTCCATGCTGTGCAGAAACATGTATGTCTTGTTGCGATATCAAATTAGTATTCTCAACTACGCTTAGTGCTAATTTTTGATGAAACAGACACCATGGCGTGAACGGACCTAATATTTCTTCCCATTTCTAGAAGCTCGGTGCATTATAGCAGCTATTTCCAACCTTTCCTCCATCATTTACCCTCTTGGCTATACGTATTTCTCCATTTACCCCCTACTACCGTACAAAAAACTCATAGCCATCATAAAGTGACAGAAAAGCAAGAAGGCCAGAAAGAACCTTATTGTTGTTAAAAGGGGGTAGTTCAAGTATTAACCCCGGACTCTATAATTTTCCCCCTAGGGGTAAATTTACCCCTTGTTGAGAACCTCTGCGCTATAGGATAGGCTCTCGGCAAGCTCTGATGACCGGGCTCAAATTGAACCGCATTCTAGCGTGTTAATATAATGAGCATAGCTACCAGACGTCCTTCCCAGAACGTTTAATGCCTGTTATTCTGGCGTCTCGTTGCCGCAGCAAAGCAAAGAGTAGCAACAAAGGAGCGGGTGCCCAGACTATGAAAAAGTCGAGTCTTGAATAGAATGTTCACTTTTTGACCGTCATTAGTGACGCCAAGCAAAAGATATTCTTGGCACAATCTTTTAGACCTGTACCGTGTATCAGGAAAACCATTCGCAAAATCCCTCGCGTTTGAAAAGACGATTCTGAGGAAGTTGTTTATTATTTGATAATGGAATTTGTTTTCGCAATGCTGTTCATAGATTTGTTCTCGGTATTTGCGAATATCGTGTAATGAATTGAATTTAGCGAGAATTTTCTTTGGTGCATATTGATAATGCTCATTCGCTGATATTCTTTGTCAAGGCCAGTCTATTTACTATCACTCCCATTTCTCTCAACCACTGATTGAGCTATAAATAGTACTTACAGGTCGGTCTTAAGGAAAAGGAGCTTATTGGACTAGAGAACACAGTTGAATACGAGCGATAAATATTTTAAATTGCATCAAGTATGACTCTCTAACTGCCTGTTTGGTAGATCATCACTGTGATTTATACCCGTATGGTACACACATAGTTCACTCACTCGCTGTATCTTCACGGCAACGAAGTGCGGTTGGAGTCTGTATTTCATTCACACGTTTGCTTTCAAATGACGCACGTGTGCTTCCGGGGGTATTCTGATACTTTCAGCTCAATTGCTATTTATCTATACTTAATTGTTATTTATCTATGCTTAATTGTTATTTATCTATGCTTAATTGCTATTTATCTATGCTTAATTGCTATTTATCTAAGCTTAATTGCTATTTATCTATGCTTAATTGCTATTTATCAATTTATCTTAATTGCTATTTATCAATTTATCTTAATTGCTATTTATCTATGCTTAATTGTTATGTATCTATGCTTAATTGCAATCATTACCTTTTGCCTCTGACACACACGGACGGCTTCGTTGATAATGTGTTGGCTGCCAGTGTTTCCACGCTGTAGAACCACCACCGTCAGGAAAATTGCAATTCATATGCTTATTAATAAAAATAATTCCGACGAGAAGGAACAATGAAACTAACTTAGATGGTAGCGCGGAATGCGTGGCAGGCAATGCCCACGAAAGCAAGCAGTCTAGGCTCTAAAATGCAGCAGTCTTGGGACGAGGTGCTTGCAGTGAGCAAAATGCCGCTCGTGCTGTGCCTGTGAATCGCGAGAGAATTTCCAGCCAGGCATTAATGCTGGCTAGAGTTATAGAGTGTTGGTAATTCTAATGAAAATGGTAATGAAAATTAAAGAAAATATTGAGAGCTGCGTTAATTTGAGCTATGAGAATAAGAATTCTGCCATTCCGCTGGCCAGCGAGTGTCTAGAATTTTATCACGAAAGGCCGGGGGTGTACGAGAACTTCTCGATTGACCAGAACTTCGCGACTGCAGAGTCCGATCAAGTTTAGTTGGTGTAACAGTGGAACCTAGAGCAGGGTCAAGCGTAGGGACTTACGCTCGCTGGAATCTAAAACATTTCAGCTCAACTATGAAGCACAGTGCAAATATGTTACTACCATTGTAGATACAGGATGACACAGAAAAACGGGAACTTTTGAAAAACCCAATGTAAAAGAAAAAACAAAAACAGTGCTATTGATAGCAATTGACCGCTAAAACTCGTCTTTTGAGAGACAGAGATCCAAATTATCAATGTTCGAAAATTGTTTCTGTCACCCTGCACAAGTCACGTATATTTCATAGCAGACATGGAATTACACCGGCCATTACCCTGGTGGCCAGGCACGAAATATCTGTTTACGCTGTAGGAGTCCTGAGCGATTCTTCGAAATTGCAGTGCCTCCTTGTACGGCGAACGCTGGCTGCTTGATCAAGAACAAGAAATGCAAGCCGGTACTCCCAGGCACCACCCGACTAAAGGGAAGTTGAAGGTCAAAAACAGGTACTCCCGAGGCTCTACGTGGCCAGCATCGAGTAGGACAACCTGTTCGTGAGGTCCCCTTATGCTGCATGAGCCGTGAGCAAAATTACAGCTTGATCTGTTGCGCAGTGTTTTATATGGCGTTTTGTGTTCAATAAAATAGCGTTAACAAGATTTACGTGCATACAA
>VOMN01094708.1:0-20019 GCA_014899125.1 Orchestia grillus
TAGCAGTAGTCAGCAGTACTCACGTGTAGCAGTAGTCAGCAGGGTGGACGCAGTAGCGGCTCAGAGTGCCATCCACAGGAGGGGTGGCGTGGAACCTCATCTCCCCACACAGGTTGTAGCGCCCAGCCCTGCACAGCCGGCACCTCCGGCACGGCACCCCTGGCTCCAGGGCGACCACCGCACCGACAGGAGGGCTGCGCACCCCGGGCCCGCAGGCCACCACCTGGGCGCTGGTCTCGTGGCCCATCACCAGGGGCGCCTCCACCACGAAGCGTGCCGTGCGGCCCCGCCACCAGTAGTGCACGTCCGACCCGCAGATGCCCACACTCAGCACGCGCACCAGCACCTCTGAGGCGTGTGTGGCATTGTGGGCGCGTGTTGTCGTGTGTGTGTGCATGCGTCATTGTGCGCGTGTGTGTTGGGTGTGTTATTGTGTACGTGTTACTGTCTACCATTGTGCGTGTGCACGTTAGTACGGAAGTGTGTTATTATCTTTGCACACAGATAAGCTTGCGTTATCAAATTGAACATTTTTCAAAGGGAGTGTCCCGGCTTCACTCACATTTCCGCCTTTGTGTATGAGCACTAAAAAATTAGGCTCTAAGCAAGAAACGCTAGCTTTATTAATGATTTAATTAGCATGATAGGGACCTGAAGAACAATAGTAGTAAACAAGAAACGCTAATTCCAGAAACTAATTTAACTAGCTTCCACTTTTTCAGAGCCATAAATTTGGATCCGGCGTCAAGTCAATTTAAAAGCCATGAGAACATATACATGGAGAGACAGAGATCTACGAGCCAGAACTCACGTACATGACGGTCAATTTAGGCACCGAGAAGTACTTAGCTCACGGAATGTTCTACCTCACATCGGATACTCACGTTTTAACAAACACTTGCACGCATCGGTCGAGTATTTCGTAAAATGTATTCATTACCGTATGAAAAATTCAGCCCAAACGGAGATAACTACGGGATCATATTAATGAGTGAGCAATATAGCCTGCCCTAGAGATGGCAAATGATATTCATCTGGAAAGAGCATCTCATTGGATGCTACCAACAAGTCACAGCCAGTCACCCTATGGCGCTGCCGCCGCCACGTAATGTGGTGCCGAGACAGTAACTGTTCCCGAAAATTCCGTCAGCTATCTCTTACGCGAATTCATGGAAAATGCCATCGCTAGATTTTCAGCTCGGCTTCTTGATAATAAAGGAATAGGTAAAATATATTGAATTACCGAATAAAAAATTAAGTTATGTTATAATATGCATCCCTTACCTAGGAATATAATAAGCCAAATCCAATTTTATGAAACTTGTGAAGAGAAACAAGATTCGAAAGTCAAAAATGTGATTCCATCACTAACTTTATCTCAAAGAGGACGTCTTACGAATAAAATTATGCATCTACCAGAAGAAGAAATAATTCATCGGTGCCGAAACAACAGCAAAAGAAAATTCCTATGACAGAGAACGTTGAAAATTATTTTGTCTTTTAAATTAAAAACGGAGTGAGTCATAGTCCAACTTGATTTTTCCCAATCAGGGTAATATGCGCCACCTAATTAAGCTGGGAATTTTTTAATTGTAGAGCCTAATTTGCCATTAAGTGGCGCACGTCTCCCACGACTCACCGCCCTCGCCCGGCTGGGGGAGCGGCCGCTGCTCCTGTGAAGAAATCGATTTAAGTTCATCGAATGCCCGAACCATTTCCTCTCACATGAGAAGGTGGTCGAGAGTTCTCAGTCCCATAGAAAGAAAAAAACATTTCAGTCGTAACACACAACAGCTTCCCGGCCCCTCACTCAGACAGCAACGAAAGACTTGGCATGCCATGACAGGAAATACAATTGTATGTATCAGGACAATGAATTCTGCACTTCAAAATGACCACGAAATACAATAATGTAATAATTACGTTTTTTGCTGCATATTTAGGGTTGTAGTTTCGTCCAATTTAGACGACCATAACTGAAATTCCATGAAAATTTTATAGCAATGTACTAAAAATGCTTAGCGTTTCCGGGTTCATGCAGGTACAGTCCCCAACAACGAAAAAAAAGAACAGCGTGAGCAACACAGAAAAAAGACGACGACACAGACGGCAGAAAAAAAGAATATGAAAGAAACGAAGCCTACACAGGATTATTCCTGAGGTCAGGTACACAGTACGATTGTTTGCCATTTGACGAGAGAGACGGGAAAAGCAAAAAAAAAGGACACTAACAGTCGAAGCCGCAGCAGACTCCTGTATAAGCATTACAGACTTGGTTAAAAATACGTACGTGACTTGAGTTCTTGTTTCTTAAGATATACTTACAATGACAAGCCCTATTAAGATTTTCTTAGGATTCTGGTAGAAGATTTGGATCCTAACGCAATTCCCCAGAAGTATTATGTCAAAGATCCGTAGAATGATAATTTCATCAATCACCTAAGTGGAGGACAAGCTTCTCAAGATGAGCGGAAGAACAAGGAGAGAATTTGTTGTGCCCCGAACCAAGTGTTGATTTTAGCTCAATGCGAGTATTTTAGGGATTGCTTCTATCTCAAAAGTGCCAGTAATAGCTTCCTGAAATAGCTACCAAGAGGATTCAAATCTACATAGGTTTGAGATGCATTGTGTTCAAGGTACAATACTTTCTCCTGGTATGAGGCCCGCGCCCGATGAGAAAGGTATGGTCTTCGCACGCGCTGTTTTCTAACGCAAGGCTACGGAAACATTTTGCACACAAGTAAAAGTTTACTCAAGATAGCCATCACAAGTTTCTGATCATGGTTAGTTCTTGGATTTTTTTTCAGATCAACTGTCAAAAATGCCACACCTGAAATTTCTGCGGTAAAATGACTATCACATTACACAATCCTTACGTAAGTATCTATAATAGTTCTTAAATGCGTGGTGCGTTGAGAGAGAGTGCGTCTGCACTCAGGGAGAAGGATGGTGCCTAGAGGACGTTAGGAAAAGACGAACAACTAGGAAAAATGCGTACAAAAATACATAATGAGGTAATATTTACGAAAAATTCCTCTAAGACCAGACGCGTAGTTTCCCTCAGCACAAATGCTGTACTCGCCAGACGACAAGTTCCCCTCAGCACAACTGCTGTACTCGCCAGACGACAAGTTCCCCTCAGCACAAATGCTGTACTCACCAGACGTAAGTCCTGAGCGCTGTACAGCACAGCAGTGAGGTTGTCCATGTCCGCCATGTTGGATCAGTGAGCGCCTTTGTGGTCTGGGAGTCAGAACTTTAATTTCGTTCCTGGACTAGGGTCTCGTCGGGTCTATAGCTTACAAAACTCAAATCGAAAAGAGACTCACAGCGATTTCACTGAAAAAAAATCATGAACTCGTTTCAAAAGGTCACCATAAAGTCTTCAAGGTCTCTCTTGGACCGAGTTTCATCTAACAAAAAGAAAAGGAATGGAACGATTCTTAAATTGTAGGTAGCAAGGGAGTCCTGAGTTGTCATGTGAGATTCACCTATGTCATTGAAGATTGAACGAGTAGTTATCTCTCACATTAGCCACTTAGGTCTTGGCGATACCTTTAAATCACTCATAAATTGCATCACCTTACTGGACTTCCATTCAACTTTCAACATCCTGGCACAAACGGGACGCGTAAAACACCTGTTATAACTAACCCTTCCATTTTTGGATGCAAACACCTATAGAAAAAAGATTACAGTGCAAAATTACTTCTGGAAGGAAACCGTTAACAAGCCATGCAATCGTAATACCTATTTCGTGATCCGTAGTAAGAATCTTCTACTGTTTCTACTTTCGTAGATAAGAGTCGTGGTAGACGCGATCGCCTGTAGAACTACGTAAAATATCCACGCCCCCAAGACCAACGCCCCCAAAACTAACGTCCACAAAGTACGGCTATAGTCACTGACTATGAAACTTAAATATTTCAGACGACACCAAAAGTATCTGAGGCAGTTGGAGACAGTTGAAGCGTTTTTTACTCATGGAACCTGATTATTGTTATCAAATTTTTCAAAAGAGACAATTCACTGAAGCAAATTACTACATGTTTTTTCAGTAACGTCATTTAGAAAATCACAAACGATGAAGGGATTCTGGTGCTAAACACGATATTGACCACAGCTCTACAAACTCACGGCCCTCACTGATGTTCTCGTCTATAACGCTGAAAAATCTAATTCTAACACCAAATTTATGCTTTAATGCAATAAGCAGCACAAATGTTACGAAATAAAGAATAAAAGACATGCTAAGGCTTGTTTCAGGCATCGGTTGTGGCGCTAGTCAGGCTCCGGCCTTCCTTATCACGTTGACTCCGATTCTCCACACAGGTAAAATTACATGCCGACAAATATCTCTACTGTGAATTTAAAAACGAAGGATTTTGGTTTTACAAATTTGGTTACTCTATTAATTTTTTTCCAAACAGAGCTAGCTCATTCGATTGATGAACACAAATTTGACGAAACCTCGAAAATTTGTATTCATAGATGATAGTGCTTTGGCTACATTAGGTTAGGTTAGATGATCGCGTCTACCATATATGACCCACTTCGGAGGCAAAGAATTAATTGGAAATTGACTGCCTCACGTACAGAGGTGTACTCGTTGCAATTACTTTTACATTGTTATGATAGTGATCAAACACAAATATAGCCTACAAGCGAGGAATACTTTCCTGCCTTTCTTTTAATTTTACACCTGATGTAGCTTTACTGTGCCGAGAAAAGAAAATATGTATGGCATGAAAGGATGTTAGTACATTAGATATAAATTTTGGCAGCAAAGTGTTAGCTGACGTACCACACTCGAACGGAGTATATTACAGGGCAAGTGTTTACGACTTTAGGGTCAATGTGCCCTTACCAAAGAGGTTAGGGTAAAGGTTGGCAATAAAATATGCAGAATTACTCAGGCAGGAAGCACAAAAATTCTAAAGGCGTGCAAACACTGAAATCTCGACTTGAGATCCCTTCTCCACTTACGAATAACTCTCCATACGAACAAAATTTGTCTTAAAACACATTTTCAATAACGAATTCATTTCGACAAACGCTTAAGAATTCGCTTAAAATCGTCGGTGGAATCAAATTTCTGTTCGTAAGGAGAGATTTTCTAAACAAAAGGCGTTCGTTAATCCAGGTTCCACTAGAACACCATCGCTCACATGCCAAAAAATGTGCCTGAACTATACCAACTCTTCTTCTTATTTTAGTTTTATAAGAACTCCGGGCCTGGCAGGCCCTTGTGGTTCGGAATTACACAAATCTTTCTTCCTGTTCTTCTTCTTCTTCGTCGGTCTGTTTTATGAGGTCTCCGGATATAATTATGAGGTCTCAGGATTCAATAGGCATATAATTGTTTTTATAACAAATTGATGTTTTATTGTTATCATGGGGTTTTATTGCAAAAACTCACAGAATGAGGCGAGAACGATATGGGCCATGAGAGGGCATGTGCACGGTGTAAAATTAGTATAAAATTAGTACTGATAGGAGTTCTAGGAGTCCCGATTCTGCAGAACGCTCAAGTTCTGGTGTCTAAACACCAGACAGTTTTGAAATGAAGCACTCTGAACTGAAGAAAATAAGTAATTTATTAATTAAATGATTTGAATTAACATCATGTAGAAAAGGTTTAGGTAGTAAAGGTGAGGGAGACGAGAAATAAAAAATATAAATTCTCGCGTTTGAAACATCGGTATAAATTTAACGAAAATCTAGAAGCAGCGAAACCGAGAACGTTGCAATTGTCTTTCTTTACAATATTGAAAGTAAGTAAAGAACACATATTTTTATAACGTTTTGAAATATTGCGCCTTTTTGACTGAAACTACTAATGAAATGAATAAAAATTCACTGTGATAGATAATTGATTTTAGACAGATTAAAACTACAGTCATTTCCTTAGAGAGATCAATATAATGCATTAAAGAGATTTAATAAATTATCTATTTTCATTGTTCCTTTACTAAATTTTGCTGATTTTCCATGGTAAGTGAGGCCAGGCACTAAAGTTCAGTACTTTTTAAAACACTTCATTATCCTATTCATGATCAGCAATTTCATTTTTCAAAGATTGTCTTTGGAAGTGCCCTATGCCACAGTGGTACCGTGTTCCACACACAACTGAGAAGTAAAAAAAAACTGGGAAGTCAAGGTTCGACTCTCGGCTGAGACAACTGATTTTCACGGAGCCCCGGCGAACATCCCTTCGAAAAGGGAGCTTAAACCTCACATTCCTCACATCACTCAAGCGTCAATAGCTGTAAGGCATTGAAAACCCAAGGATGTACTCTATGTTAACTGTGTTGGAATCCTTTAAGTTTATTTCTTTTTAAAGTAGCTGCCTCACCTCTCAATACATGTACAATTGCAAGTGTGTATAATTGATAGTGTTGTCACCGTGAATTAAAGCACCTGAAGCTTCCTCCTTTAACACAAAGTCTTTAAAATTCCGTTTTTTCCGAAGAATTACAGCAAGTTTATGTGGTAGGGAATGCAAGTCATAGAACAATTCAGCAGACACGCCACGTGTACCACATTGTTGATAGACTCTGCCAAGCCACATTCTGCTGCACCGAATGAACAAAATACATCAAATCATTAGGTGTAAACGTCGTGACCTTGGGATAAAGTAGCTATCAGTCCCGACAAGTGACTGATGGGATGGTGATGCTGTTACCATGGGAGAACCGTAGAGGAACTATCAAGAAAACTGAAAACTTATTGCTGAGTTGATAACGATCTGGAGAGAGGAGCCAACGGTAATTGACAAAATAGCTTGACTTAGCGGGATTAATTTTTTTAAAGTAATTATGATTAATATGACCCGAAGATTCAATAATGGGCGATAACAGGCGCAGCTGACCTTCGAAGCCCTGATATGCCGAGCTGGTGAGATATGGACCGCAGAACCGGCCTTCTTTCCCCTGCCTGCGCAGTCGCTTGAGTAAAGCCAACGCATCTCCATAGCTCCAACCAAGCTGATTCGGTACACCCTAGTTACAAGTAAGGCGCACATCTTTTGCTGATGAAACTGAAATTTAACTGTAAGTATCTGAGAATGTGTGACAAAGTGACTGAGGCCCCTTTGAGAAAGATAACTCAAATAATGTTTTTCTATTGTAGACCTACAGTAATTGCAAAAGAAAATATCGTTCTCTAACCAACTAGTGAACAGTGTAAAGTTCATTAAAATTTTGCGTAGAATTTTTGAAAAATGAAACATAAATTGAACTTTTTGCACTAAATTACGGATACTTCTATAATTTATTCTTGGATTCAACGCCAGTGATGAATTTTAGTCGTTCAATATACGTAACAAAATAAAGGTGTTAATAAGAACATCGAACCTAGATATTTGCGCAAAAATTAAGGTATGTATTTATTGAAAAAATTACAGAGTTCATCTTCATCAGCTACCTGAAATAGTTTCTTTTTCAGTATACAAAAATAGTGGAGAGTCGACATCGGAAAAAGATAACATTGGCCAACACGGAAAGGGTGTGAGTTAATATACGGGATGAGAACGCTTGCTATTTTTATTTCTGGAGAATAGAAAGTAGGATGTGGGAGCTCGGTCCATCTTTGTGATTGATGTTTGGGCACTCTATACGTGAAATCTAAATTTGAGAACTATATGACAATTATAATTTAGGAAATATACATAAATTAAATCTTATAGTTTCCTTCCAGCACTCTTGAAATATATATACGATAGATATAAACAGTTGCATCGGCCAAATCAAACTCTGGGAAGGTTTATTACTGAATTCAATTTATCATCGTAGCTCTGATGTTAGATGTTGCATAGCCCATCAGGAGGAAAAGCTCCAAGCGATTAAAGGTCTTGCGTAGATTTGAACTTAAACTTGAACTTGATAAAAGGGCCGATATATGTTAGGGCCTTCATCACGGCCAATAAATTCCCTCTAAGAACCACACATCATTCAAACAAGTTGGATCCTCTTGCCCCTTTGGTTGTGAACCAGCCTGGTTAAGTAATTTCTTCGAGTGTTAGGTGCTCCGTCTTCCAACCAAGCAATTCCGTATGTAATTTCCGTCCAAAAGGTGCTCTCTTCAGGGTAATTCTGTTCGTCTAAAAAAAGATGCTCTCATGCTTGGTAGGTCGACACAACTTATGAAAGTCAACCAAACTCTACCTATTCCTGCCTTTTATTCCATGCTCTCACCAAGAAATTCTTCATCGCAATAACCATTCCATTACACTTTCCATCCCGTCTTACAAGATAACTCACACCAGAATCACCTTCAACAATTCTGAAACCCCACTGAACTTCTCCATACTGCTCATGAACTACATAAATTAAAATCTCTGAATCATTTTTGTACCCACACTAAAGAAACAAAATGCTTCATTTTTTCTTTTACTCCACTGTTGCACTGCATACACATCCTAGTCTCCCCTTCATTTCATATCCATGTGCGTCTGTTCACTCTTAAAGTTTGACACCGGACTCCTAACAGCAGTTGCCATTCGTAACTTCCATCATAGAATAGCTCAGTCCTTGGCATCTGCTTTTGAACGTACCAGATTAGAGATATTTTCCCGTTCATACTGTTTTTCCACTTGTCCAGTCCATACTCTTTTAATCTCCTTTCAATTTTTTCTTCCATTGTTTGCAGTCCCATTCTTTTCCACTTCGTTGATTTCTCAAAAATCAACCATCAACAGTTCTGCCATATCTAACGCGTATGATTTTTGGGATACTTAAATTGCTTGCATGACTCTTACACACCTTCTTCTTCCATGCACCATGAACTTACTCTCAAATTATGAAAGAAATACACCTCACCCACCTTTTATTTTTCATTTGCTGAATTCTCTCCTTGAAATTCAACACAGCTTTTATCACTTGTTCAGAAAACCGACTCCACCGAAGGTCACCCGAACTTGCCTCCACAGCTGTCCATTTTAGAGCACCCAATGGCAAACGACCTCCCTGATTCTGAATCACCTCCAACTTCTCAAAGTCACTTCCATTCTTTGATGTACATTTACACTATACATTACATCAGGTATTACAGTGTACTTCCGCATTCCTCTAACATACTCATGCTTGTTTGCTCTATTCATACTTTGCTACACTTCTCAAAAGTTCGCACTATTGCACAACTTTTGCCACTTTCTCACCTTTCACTTTTGACCTTCATCTTCACTTAGCATGCATCGTAGGTACTTGAATTTTTTGTTCTTTTTATGATTACATCTCATATCTGTATTCCACTGACGCTCCTTATCCAATCCATCTCCATTCATAACCATAACTTTAGTTCTGTCCCCACTAAATTTTATATTGAAATTTTTACTGTTACCGTTCACAATATCAAGCATTACTAGTAATTCTAGCTATTAATCACTAACAACAACAATGTCATCAGCATACAACAGAGAACTCAGTCTTTGACCATTTACACTCAGTCCTAAGCCACTCTATCGCATACGAATAGCTAATTCTTCTGTGTACCAGCCAAACAGCAAGGGAAATAGGGTGCACCTCTGCCTCGCTCGCTCAACACTCCTCTCTTATTATGTTCCTAAATCCCCCAACCGGTATTTTGCACTGGTATTTTCACACTGATTCCTCAAGCTTTTGATTTCGGAAATATTTTATTTTTGAGAAAATAAGCTGGCATGAAATATTGCCTGGTCTGTTCATTTTTTTCATTTAATTTGAAAAATTGAATTTCAATATTGTGAAAAAGAATGTAAAATTACTCGACAAAGTAATAATATGACGCATTTTAACCGGAGATGATGTATTCTGCTGTGCTATTCGGGTTAAAAGAAATTCACATTTTAAACAGGCTTCAAAATATCGGTGTCAATGAATGAAGTAGTAGCGTTGGAGTACAAAGTCGTACAACGTTTTGAAACTACAAAACCTAGCAAATGCAAACAATATTTGTTTACATGGTATGGTGGACTATATTTTCCTGTTGACTTAGTTAAAAACCTCGCCGAACATCTGGTTCCTGAACGTACCTTGCGACCAAGATGTGTTATTTGAATTAATTTTGCTAAAGGAGTAATTTGTATCTTTCAGTTAAGTTCAAATACCTCATCCTATTTCAAAGAACCTTTATTAATTCCAATACGTTTTACCGTTGGGTTTTCAATGCCTTACAACTAATGGCGTGGTGAGGGATGTGAGGAACGTGTGTTTTTTAAACTTCCTTGTCCAAGGGAAGTACTCCCTGTTTACGTGAAAGCGGATCCTCTTTTTATAATTAATTATATTTTTATATTGCTGAGCCAAGCTTTGATCTCAGATTTGAAGAATTTGCTAAATGATCTGATAGACGATGCTCTAGCTAAAAAAACCTTAGCTTCTATCTATTCAATGATAGCTGAATTGTGAGGCCGTTGTCTTAGATTGTGAGGCCGTTGTCTTAGATTGTGAGGCCGTTGATTGTCAACTTTAAATTATGAAGTAAAGATTTAAGATTACGGTCAATTCTGGCATGCGATAGCCTGGATGTGTCTTTCCATTTAAGAAAAAAAAAATAAGGGAAAAAAAGTTTTTCCAAGGCATCCCAATGACGCAAAAACATAACAGACCCAGAAGAGTAAGGTTCTCTCAGCGAAGGACCTGGCTTACCTCTCCACTGACGCCGTAAACCACTAGTGTAAATTAACCTCTCAACCGGCGCCACTAACTAACATTCAAATTTACCCTGTATCTTCTCATCTAAATTATTACCATCTATTTTCAGGTTCCGTATTACAATAAATGAAGAAAACACGCATCTCTTTCAAACCCTGTTGAGGATAACACTGTAAATCCTGTTCAGCTCACTTATTCGGATGTTGAAAATAATTTTTAAGAAATAACCTCCGGACTTCCCAGTTGCATGTCCTTCAAACTCCTTTTGGGTCCCTCATGTTGATTAATTACAAAGAACTTATTCTATCAAAAATTCCAAGAAGGACACGTAAGAACATGGAGGAAGAATATCTTCATACACTCCCCCAGAAAAATCCAGTTACATGTAAGGGTCCACGTAGCAACAGTCAGAACCAACCCAACTTTGTTCTCCCGGCGCCAGCCAAGGCCACAGTGACTGAGGTTTATCCACTGAGTTATGTCATGCTAATAAAAATTGCATTTATGCTTCTTTCTTTCAAAAAACCTGTTCAAAAACTTTGGAATGCTCGAAAATACACCATGAAATTATGCACAAAAATTTTGATGCTGAAATTTATAAATATTTGTAATCATTTACGTTTGTGTAATTTTATTTAAATGAGCAAGCCTTCCTCATGTTTTCTACAAGTCTGCTGTGACCGCATATCAAATATAGCTGGTACAAATTTTACAACCAACATTAGAGTAGATGACAAATTACGGGGCAAGGGCGCAGAAGTTCACAGAGTCTACAGACTTGTTGAGTCACGGATCACTTAAGAAGAATTAGAGAAGATCAATTTGTAAGTGATCTGCGTAGTGTAGCAGTCTCGCTGCTTAGTGGAGAGTGGAGACTCGTGAAGACTTGTGGAGTGCTCCGCAGTCCGCACTCAGCCGCGCAGTTGCGTTTTGGCCTTGAAAGCAAGTAGTTCATAGGGACCGTGCCTACTCAAGTGGGTGTGCGTTATCTGAGCTATTTGTTAGAGCTAGTGGATCTCGAGTCTTTTGTTATTGCAATGTACAGTATTGTAATTACGACATTTAACGGCCTATAGCGTTGTCTGATGATGTTGGGAATTCTTTCGAGATACTAGAGCATTGTATCGACATGGCTTGTCTTTTACGTGGCAGCTTGAATGTGGAATGTTTTTCGTGAAATGCGTTTAGGTTTAAAACTTGTGTATATACAATGCCCACCCGGCATCTGGATTTTACTTGGCATGTCTTTTATCAATCTCATTTTAGTGTACAATTATGAAATACAGAATGCATTGCACATATGAAACGACGAAACAGAGACACAAAAGTTAATTTTAAAGAAGTATTAACCAGGTGTGCGACTTGTAAATAATAAAACCAATCTTGGGGACATAATGCTCTTCCAAGTGCTATGTTGGATTGCAGAGTTTCATTCGTTGTATTGTCTGTCCTCGTCAGTGTCAGTAAGAGACTCTGCTTCTCAGTAGAGTTTCATTCGTTGTATTGTCTGACCTCGCCAGTGTCAGTAAGAAACACTGCTCCTCAGTAGAGTTTCTACGTGCATGCGGTATAATATACGATGCATGTTGTACGGTATACGATGCATGTTATATAATGTACTATGCCCATTGCATTAGTCTGTTGTGGGTTCAGTTGTTTAGCCGTCTTTTTTATTTTACCTTTGCTTGTCTCTGAGGCTAATGGAACTTACAGCCGACTTCTTGCTTCTGTTTATTTCTGTTTTTTTCTTGACGACCGTCAGCTGTTAATCGATCGACGATCGTTAACCCTAAATTGATGATCGTCAGCCATGAATGATGATCGTCAACGATGAATTGGTGATGGAAAGACTTGAATTGACGATAGTTTGCCTTAAATTGACGTTGGTTTGCCTTGAACTGACGACGGTTTGCCTTGAATTGACGATGTTTTGCCTTGAATTGACGATGTTTTGCCTTGAATTGACGATGGTTTGCCTCGAATTGACGATGGTTTGCCTTGAATTGACAATGGTTTGCCTTGAACTGACGACGGTTTGCCTTGAACTGACGATGGTTTGCNTGACGATGGTTTGCCTCGAATTGATGATGGTTTGCCTCGAATTGATGATGGTTTGCCTCGAGTTGATGATGGTTTGACTCGAATTGACTATGATTTGCCTTTAATTGACTGTTATCGATGTACTCTTAATCAGGAATAAAATAATTAACGGTAGCGATAAAATGGATATCTTTAGCGGTATACTGGTTACGAGTGGGGCTTAACAGACCAATTATAGCGATAAATTGCCAATCGTTAGCGATAAACTGCCAATCGTTAGCGATAAACTGTCAATCGTTAGCGATAAACTGCCAATCGTTAGCGATAAACTGCCAATCGTTAGCGATAAACTGCCAATCGTTAGCGATATACTGCCAATTGTTAGCGATATACTGCCAATTGTTAGCGATAAACTGCCAATTGTTAGCGATATACTGCCAATTGTTAGCGATAAACTGCCAGTCGTTAGCGATATACTTCCAATCGTTAGCGATATACTGCCAATCGTTAGCGATATACTGACAATCGTAAATGACGAACTGACAGTCGTTAACGACGAGCTGACAGTCGTTAACGACGAGCTGACAGTCGTTAACGATGAGCTGACAGTCGTTAACGACGAGCTGACAGTCGTTAACGATAAGCTGACGATCTTTATAGATGAACTGACGGTCGTTTGCAATTAACTGACGATATTTCGCGGCAAATTCGATTTTCGACCGGGTTGACGTGATGTTCTAGGTCATGAGAACGGCGAATAGCGCTGCTCGGACCAGCCTTTTCACCAAATTATTTTTTATATTCCTCTTGTGGGGGTGAATGGATTTTCAAGTGAAATATATCAACGTTAGTATGAGTTAAAATTTTCAAGTTTTCTCCCTTCATGATTAGAATTTTTATTTAATTATCAAGAAGTCTTCTCGTGGGTCTCTATAGAAAGAAGAGAAAAAATGTATTTATTCACTGAAATCAGCCACATACAAAGTATGTTACAAGTCAGTTTTTCAATTAGTAAGCCTATAAAGAAGTGAGGACAGTGTGTTGAGACTTGGTAGGTATGACATAAACTTGGTTCTCTCAAACATGTAGCTAGTATTCTCTTTTGGAAATAGGTCGCATACAGAGAGTCTTAACAAATGTTGAATGTATGTTTGATTGACTTGTCAGGGTCTGAAATTCTGAATGCTGAATTCATATTCAGTTTGTTCTTATAAATCCAATCTAATTGTATACTTGTCATTCCAGATCAACATAACTCAGAATGGCTCCCAGTAAAGAAAACCTTGCTGCCGTGCTGTATGGAATTAATGACATGAGAATGGTAAGTGTTGGGTAATCCAAAAATTGGTCAAATGTTTTCAATGCATTTACTTCATTTGAAACAGAGCATTCTTGTTGAAGCGTCCTATGTGCTAAATACATCATTGATCAGTGTCAAAGGTGCATACATAGTATAAAATAGTTAAACACTTCCCTACATTAAAACTACATGGTTATACAACTATTGAAAGAAATTAAACAACAAACTGCTTGACCTGAAAAATTTTGTGTAAACATTTGTTTTTTCTGATATGTTTCTTCACCATCATTGTTTTGATACTGTACACATAACAGTATTTAAACTGCAGCTTAAAAAGTGCCTTCAAACTGTCCTTAAATAAGAAATACTGAATTTATACTCCTTGCTTTGTTGATTACAAGATTTGAAATTTTGGCCTAGGTAAACTGTACTGTTGTGCTTTAGAATATTGCTAATTTAAATAGGTAATGCCAGGATATTAATATATTATTATTGGAGTTGATTGTAAGGAGCACTCTTTGTTCAGAATTATTAGCACATTAAGGGATTGAAGTTCATTTTCATTGCTAATAGTATTACTAAAAAAAGGTTAAAATGTTTCTTCACAGTGCATTACCTTTTTTTTCTCTTTAAAAGGTGCAACTTGAAGTATCTACAAGATATGATTCACACTAAGCTGTAACAAAGATGTACTGTTGTCTTTTTTGGCCAATCATTCCTTATAGTCCACCATCCTCAGCTCTGCAATCTCTTCTACAATCCACATCCCATCAGCCCCTGCCATTATCTGCATTATCTATAATGGCATTATCTACAACCATCTCATTTCTATGCTCTCTATTATCTTTCATCTTTTTCAAGTCCATGTTGTGTGATGTTGCATCATTTCACAAAATAATTAGAACTTTCATATCTTCTTGCAAAATATCTTTACCCTCAATGTCAACCCTTTAGGAATTATAACCCATTCCCTAGTTTCCAAGTAATTATGAGCATTTGAACTAGTGATATTTAATGGCCTTTATTGATAATGAATTATTGTTGCAGGAAAACCGGGAGATGCCTAAACCTGGGGACCACGGTAAGCTGCGTGTGTTTGTCTCTTGATAGACTGAAGGATTGAAGAGATTTTGTGAGGGTCTCATTGTGGTTTTTGGATTCGCCAATTGTGAGCCTGTGGTTGTTCATTGTGAGCCTGTGGTTGTTCATTGTGAAGATAGAATCTAAGAAATGTTCAAAGGATAATAGGTACTCATTATAACATCATGTTAAAGTTTAGTAGGAGCCAATACTCTATGCTATTGAATAAATATTATAATTTAAGAAGCGCTCAAGGCGGAAGATGGAGATAATTGTACCAGTTGCACTGTGTAGCAATGGGGGCAGAGACTCGGAGCAGTTCTTTTGGGAAATTTTTGTTTTAATTTTCAACCTTACTAGTTTCAGAAGAAAATAACTGGGTAATTTAGTCCTAATAATTTCCAGTTTCAATAAACTACGTTTTAAATTTTAGATGAAATTATTTCTCATAATGATTTTGATATGATAAGAGTAGAAACTTCAATGATATTGACAAATTTTTTGGATTATAATCCTACCAGAGTTATAGATGTTATGGGAGCCTACTCTTCTCAAATTTGGTACAACATTTATACAATAGAAAAGCCACAGTAGGTCATATTGAACTGTCCAGAAATGAGTATATTATTCCAAAAGGTGCTACAAAGAAAATTTTAGTAAGTGCACCACCACCACTTTGCTGTACTGCATTACTTTTCCTGCTGAGAGCAGATGCAGTAGTAAGTACTCTAATCCACAATCATTCAGTCAATGCTATGCTACTCTTCCCCTCAGGGGGCATAGGATAGGCAATAGGGTTAGATTAGGTAGGTTTGTCAATCCTATGCTATGAAGAGTGGCGTCCCTAGGGAGGCATTGTTAGATTATCTCAGCCATAACTAGGCCTGCCCACTTTACTTCTTTCCATTTTCATGCCTCCTTTGCCAATAGTTCATTATTTTTTCTTCCTCTTTCTTCTTAACTTGCTGTTTCTATGCACAGGGGATCTTGTGTAGGAACACACCTTGCACATGGATTCCCCATTCTCCCAAGTCTGTACTAATTAGTCCCTTCTCTTCCAGTGCGAGATAGTCTGAGTTACTAAAGCTCTGCTATCTTCACTGCCACTACTATCACTATGGCTGCTCCTCAGTGCAGTTGCTACTCTTTTGATGCTCAATCCTACAGTTAATGCTGTACCTCAGTGGCAGAGCTGTTGCAGGATCTACAGGTATTGCAACAATGCTGACTCTATAATTCCTGATATTTTTACTATTCCAATGCCCAACATGGGCTTGTTGAGGGTTTGGTCATTATTCTGCACATTTTGGGAACATGTTGCTTCTTAAGAGTTAGTAGAATTTCCATGTGGGCATGTTGATAGTCTCTTCTTTCTTCATTCTGTCCATGGGACGTTCATGCTCTTCAGAGTTGACCCAGCATTACAATGTTGAAGAAGAAGAGATGATATTATTCTAACAAGTTGATGTGCAGTGCAACATTGGATTATATTTATAGAATAATAACTGATATGTGAGTGATATGAGGAATGTGGGGTGTCTGCTTCATTTCTCTAGAGAAGCTCTCTAGGTTCTTCAAAAATCCGTCTGTATAACTGGGAGTAGAACCTTGGCTTCCTCAGTTGTGAACGTGGCGCATAACCACTGCTCCATGGAGCCATGCTGGTGCTGAGACGAGCAACCCAAGGGGAGGCTGCTTAGGGCTTCATTTTATTCTTAGCGAGCTACATCATGTTTTCTTCTGCATCTCTTACCTTTAAAGAAAAGGGTGTCAAGGTGGACTTCTAAAATCCTGCTTTACTTTTAATGTACAACTTCATCAGTTGATAGCTTAGGTATTGATTTCACAGTGATGGTCATTATCGAAAAGTTGAAGTGAGCAATAGTCGACTTCATCACTAGGTGTGTAACTACACAGAAGGGTTAAAAAAATGTACTCATGGTTTCACTGTTTTTATTTCAATAATTTGGAAACCGTAAGACTTGCTTAGGCAGCACCCAAAACTGAATTAAAAATAAAAATTCCTTTAAGAGGAGGATGGCATCTGCCTAAGTAATGTTTTTTCGATTAGGACGCACCGCAAGGGGCTCCCTAGCGCAGTGATTAGCCGCTCCATCTTGAGTGATGAGCCGAGGGAGGGTTCGACTGACAAATTTTTGTGGTGCTTCCCCGAGAAAAGGAAGCTCAAAGCCTACATTCCTCACGTCATTCACTCGTCAGTTATTATAAGGCAATTAAAAATGAAACCCAATGTGCTACTGTCTGTCAGCTGTGTTGGAATGAATGCTTCTTCTTTGGTTATGAATAACAATGAATCCAGTGGGTCTTGTCTTTCTTTATCACCAAATGAATCCTGCTCAGCATGACTGCTAGCATTACAGACCCATACTCCAGGAATTTCTGGCTTGTCGGTGTCACAAACTTGTTTGCTCGAATTCAGATTATGTATTTTAGGGCTTTATTAATGTTTCTTTATTGTTTTCTCTTCGTTCAGACGTGCTTCTGCGTATGGGCCAGGTGGGCATCTGTGGTTCTGACGTCTCCTACCTGACGAAGGGGAGGATTGGGAACTTCATTGTGGAGAAGCCGATGGTGCTCGGCCACGAGGCCTCTGGCACGGTCGTGGAGTGCGGTGCGAAGGTCACTAAACTGAAGCCTGGTGAGTGCTGGGGCAGGGCTGTGGTCGCAACCCTGTATGCCTTAAGAAAATGTGTGCTCCTCTTCGAATCGTGTTATTACTTGATAATTAAGAGTATTATTGGTAAAAGAAATTTGTTCCCGTATGAATAATGTTATTACAAGATAATTAAGGGTACTACTGGGACATATACTGCATGTCTCCTTTCAAATAATATATTTTATGGGATAATAAAGGGTAATTTTGGGACATGTAGGTCCATTTTCGAATAATGTACATATATTAGGGGCTAATTAGGAGCACTAATCTGCTCAATAGCTTCATATTTGTATTGTAACAATTTTTTGCGAAATCTTCTATGACGTGCTTATGTTACCCACGAATAGCACTTGCAGTATTTATGTAGCCATCCATCATCCATACATATACATATTTTCTATCACATTCAGGACATGAGGAGGGAACCCTAACCTAGAATGGCATGGCGTGCCAGCCCGGACCGATGCTGAGGTTTCTCATAGATGAATAATACTGAAAAGGTTCATTTTGCGATCGCTGTTTATTTATTGCAGATCCGATTCTTAGCCGAGTTGAAACGAGCGCCTTTACAGCTGTTGGTTGTATTGTTGGCCTCCAGAGCTCAGTTATTGCATCTGTGCATGGCGTGAACTGCTGCTCTAATTTGTACGGTGAAGGCCGTAATTCGGGACGTCTATCATTCGTGCTCACTTTACTTCTTTCCATTTTCATGCTTTCTTTGCGGATTATTCCTAATCGTTTTTACTCTTACTTCTCAGCTTACTGTTTCAATGTGCAGGGAATTTTGTGTGGGAACACACCTTGTGCATAGATTCCCCATTCTCCAAAGTCCATACTAAACGGTCTCTTCTCTTTCGGGGCTAGATAGTCCAAGCCACTGAAGCTCTGCTAGCCTTATTACTAGTACTACTTACCGTTTTAATCTTCATTTCTCTTCATTTCTTAATAAGTTTTCAAAGCCAAAGAACTGTGACGGGGGTAAAAGTTCTCTGATTTTGGAGTCCTCTGTTGATCATAAGGGTCTGCAGGTACTAGATTTATTTCCAGCTATTCGCTGCTTCGTGGCTAAACGGTTTCATTTTAACTAATCGTGTATGCTGGCTCCAATGTTGGTGCAGCACCGCGTGCTGAATGCAGTCCTCCTATTGGCTGAGGTGTCAGCCAATCGGTGTGTGATATTGGTGCGGGGTGTCGAGCCGCAGGGTGCACAAAGGTGGCATTTTCAGCACTCTTGTATCTTCGTCGTAGTACATTTTGGTGTAAAGGTGCAGCGCGCCACGAAACATTGAATGCGAATTACTTTAAATTTTTGCCAAAAATTCTGGCGGTAATTCTTTGGTCTAATCTGGTAGGAGAACGACTTGTATAAGAGACTAGGAACCATGGTCTTGCAGTCCCCACACAGTTGATTCACACCTGCTCTCCTTACGCCTGATGGAAATGTACTCTGCTGACTCCAGTAATTTACTTGTTATTCCTAACCTCCGCCGTTCTCCTGCAATGTACCTATCTCTACCATACCCCAGGCGACCGCGTTGCCATCGAGCCTGGCGTGCCGTGCCGCCGCTGTCAGTTCTGCAAGTCCGGTCGGTACAACCTGTGCAAGACGGTCTTCTTCTGCGCGACCCCGCCTGATCACGGCAACCTGTGCCGCTACTACGTCCACGATGCCGACTTCTGCTTCAAGTGAGGGTCTTTGTGGTGTGGTGGGTGTACGATGCCGACTTCTGCATAAAGTGAGGCCCTTTGTGGTGTGCCTGTGTTGTGCAGAGGCCCTTTGTGTTGTGTGCAAGACGCCGACTGTAGCTCTAAGCTAGGCCACACGACCACTCACTCCACCGCCTTCCCTCCTGCCGCAGGCTGCCCGACCACGTGTCGCTGGAGGAGGGCGCCTTCCTAGAGCCCCTGAGTGTGGGGGTGCACGCTGCACGGAGGGCGGGTGTGACGCTGGGGTCACGGGTGCTGGTGGCCGGGGCTGGGCCCATAGGCCTTGTGTCCATGATGGCCGCCAGGAGCATGGGGGCCACCCACATCTGCTGCACGGGTGCGTCATGCTGTATATTTGGTGGTGTCGCTCGTTTCGGGCTGAAGAGCTGAAGTAAAATTTACGGGTGTGGCTCCGGAGCTTTGATTTTATTGTTGGATTTCATTTTCTCTTCAGATTTTTTTAACAGTTTCTGTGGCAAAGATGGGTTAACTGGTTTGACCTGATGAACTGATATAATAAAAATAAAGTGTTCGGATGGATACGGAAGTTAAACGATTATATTTCAGCGAAGGTTGCGGGTAAG
>VOMN01094711.1:0-17699 GCA_014899125.1 Orchestia grillus
GGCGCTGTCCAGGTGGTCGACCAGAACTCGTGTGAAGAGGATGAGTTCCCCTCAATAAGACTGACTGACTGTATCCTGGATACGCAGAATGCTGCAAATGTTACGCCACGACTGATGAGTCGGTAGCCCGCATTGCATGCGAGCACAAATGTCATTTCATTTAGGTCGGTCGGAAAGCAAGGAAGGAAATGCTACCTATACGTATAGCCCTCCTCTGCCTGACTGATTAACTATTGCTATACTTCTCCACACTGGGAAATAGAAGGCAATTGCAATCCAATTTGTCGTACGGGAAAATAGTGTATAGCTTCAAAAAATGTCTTGAATTCTGAATGTTATATACGCGCTTTCGACCAATCTCTCGCACTGTTGAAGATTTCGTTTCTTTGATATTGAGTTGAACATAATAACTCGAGCTTGCGAAAGTAAACTTATTAAAATAAATTCTCTATTTCATCGTTAGAAATGCAAGCAAGGAATTCTGTTATTCAAGAAATTCTGCGCACCCACCGTAAAAACTGAGTCAATCCCATAACCTACAACTATCATATTAACACGTTCTCAAAGAATAAAGGCAACCGGTTCTCAAAGCAGCAACTGTTGCGTAACGGTTTGCTTGTGCGCCATCACTCATTTTATACTCGTTTACAGGAAACCAGCATGTATGAAATATTAAAAAAAAAATAAATACCACTAATACGAGTAAAACATAGATGCAAAAATTACAACAGCATGTCTAACTTCAAAGCACGCCAGTGTCGCCTAATTCGAACTCTGCTCTTTTAATGGAACAGCTTAGGCACATAAAAGCATTCATAAGTAGAGAACGTGTTAGGTGAGAGTTAAGTTACGCATCTTCTGTTAGGAAGAGCGGTATAAAATAACCAACTGGAGCTACCTTGAGCGTTTCAATAATGTCCAGAGGCAATCTTCTGCGCTTCATTGATGGATTGATTAAATTTCCCAAGATTTACTTTCCCAAAATCTCACAGCCTAAAACATCGAAAATTTCGCGTTTTCTCGCTCCTGTCAAGTACACCCAAGCGCTCCTGATTAATACGAACTAGGATAGAGGTCGAGAGAACCTTCAATTTCTCAACAGAAGGAACGCTATTTACGTTCAGATTCCGGTTCGAGTGCCACACGTCCCTTGCCAGCTCGCTCGATGTGAGGTCACAGGCATTCCCACAGCAGCGCTCTGCTCTGAATGAATTCGCAGCGTGACTTTGACTTCTAAATTGTATTAGGACAGAGGCCATTTTTCCAGCGTGCGGCATGTGACAAGAACAAAGTGAGAGTTGTCAAAAAATTGGCAAGTGTGCATCACTCTCGCGTCTAAAGTGACAATAAAAAGGAGACACACGAGTCGCCGTGATGTAGTGGGTGGTGTCGTGTGTTGTGGCGGTGTTTTGTGGTGGTGGGTGGTGGCGTGTGTTGTGGTGGTGGGTGGTAGCGTGTGTTGATGCGTGTGGTTTTTGGTAGGTTGATGCCTTCCACGTTTTTGTGTAGGACACCGGAGTATCGAAGGGACCATGAAAGTGTGGACGACGGGTTGTAAAGAGTTTATTGAATTTAATTTATCAGGGATGTGATGCCTTGAATCACTGCGAAAGTGTTTTCCATTCTGATCTGTTCTCGAAGATTTGCTCGGCGTTCTCATGCAATCAGTTGCACCGAACCAAAAAATGTTCGTTTCTTGCACGTAGAAATTAAAAAAAAGGTGAACATTAATTGCGTTCTCTCTCTGACGTAAATTCTGAAGAATTTACGTCAGAGAGTGAACACAAACAACTTCACGCACCTTTAGAGGGAGCGTTGAATGGCTGTTCAATTCGCAGCACACCGAGCATAAAATAGTTACCCGAGCATTCCGTGTGCGCCGAGCCTCAGAAATTGAGCGCGCGTTTCATTTTACAGCGAGATCTAAACTACCAGTTTCACTAGAGAAGAAAAATTAGCACTCAATAGCACTCAAGCGACGGATTTCTTACTGCAGTGATTTTAACCACGTGTGCGAAATTAACTGATACTAAAAAATTCATGATAAAACGTTTGAAAAGCAGCTGGAGAAATTGGAATGTCAGATGGAGTAAAAGCTCACCGAAGACTTTTTCCATGCGCTCACTGCTTTTACATTCTGAGAGGAAAAATAGTGTTCTGTTCGTTAAATATTCCCTCGCATATATCGAAATACTCCCATAAAACACTTCATTTTATTTATGTAATCCATAAAACAATTTACTATCCACGCTCCGACTTTGTTTGAACCTGCGCACGAGAAAATTGCCTGAATTTTCTTGATATTTTTGGATGAAAAAACAGGATTCTATAAGGAGCAACATCGGAAGCAGTTCAAAGGACTGAAATTAGAGAGCAGGGCAGTGGGGAGCGATGTGAGTTCTGAAGGACGCAGTAGCCTTCTTCAGAAAGAAATAAAAAAAAGGACTCGCAGCACAAAGGCGAGTCTCTAGTGACAGGAAATTAAACTTGCACTAGACCTGCACAATTGGAGTCCCTGACTCTATGGTAGGCCGATCATCGAAGAGCTCCTCCCAGCGCTCCTTTGTCAAATGACCATTTTAGACTTCATCAACGGACGGCTCGGTAGACATGATACTTAGCAGTACTTCGATTAGGTGTGATCAGAACTTAGTTTAAATTTACTTATCCGCATGAAATGTGATCCAAAGACAGTGAACAGAATTGACCATTTATTAGGAACTATAGAGAATAGGGAATCAATGCATTAGGTGGTTCACACACAGGATCCCCTGACCATACGAACAAAAAGTTTAAAATGAGAAGAAAAAAAAAAAAGAAGAGACAGCGAAGAAGATGTGCAAATTGAAAGAACCAAAGTGGACACACAGGCCCGATGGCGGACCAGTCGATAGCGAGGTAACTTAACATTCCATAAAGATGTTAATAGTTTTTCTGTAGAAAGGTAAACGCTCTCTTATGGCAGATATGCATAGGGCTGCAAATAGTTTCTCGAACATAGCTAAATGTAGCCTTGTCGCAAAAATAATTTAGTCCCTAAAAGGTTAATATATAGGGTGCCCATGGCAAATGATAGAGCAGCCCAACTCACCTAACCCTATTGCCTGTCCTACTCCTCCTGAGGGTAGACGTACTTGGAAGTACAACTACTAGTACTCGTAGTTCAAGCATTCCATACCAGGCTACACTGATGTGCCGCCGTCTGAAGAACATTGTGATTCATCTTCCATTCCTAAGGAAAGCACTCTGTCCGGGATTACAAACCATATATGGGTGTAATGCATTGCACTGTTTGCATATAATGAAAAAATGAGAATAAATTGCGCTATTTTAACAGTTTTCACTAAGAAAATTACCATTAAATACGTGACGTTAATGATAGTTCGTTTCAAGTTGCCTTAAACGCCGATTAAGGCTTTAGGTAGCCGAATTATGATTTCGGTGCTCTTATTAGTCTCACATTCCGTGAAAGACAGTGTCGTTTTTTGTTTTTATCGTAATGCAAAAACCAAGTGGTAGGGGTAGTAAACGTAGGGAGAACAGCACTTCTGTGACTCAGACTATTTTGCACTGAAGAGGAGGGACCATTAAGTATAGACTTAGGAGAACGGCGAATCTATACACAAGAACTATACATGTTCTCATCGAAGATGAGTGTGAGTGTATTTGTGAGTTCGTTTCAGGACTGAAATTAATCGGAAAATTTGCTAAACAGTACAATTTTCAACAAATAATCGCCAGAAGAAATCGGTCTTTTTACCGGCCATTTTTCGTTCCTTCTTCAATGTATCTTATTTTAATGTATTTTACCTTTACCCCCCCCAACCGCGCTCTCATGTACCGGCATTGTCATCTCTTAGGTCATCAAGCCTAGCTCTACATTGTTTAACGTGCAGCATTCAACATTTGCTAACATGCCACACTCGACGTTTGTTCTCATTGTACATTATTTTTCTTCAAATAGCAGCATGAATACTTTTATTGTTTAGTCTTGAGTATTTTAATCATCTTACCTGCGTTACACTACTTGTAATATAACATTCATTGAAATTTAATTCAATAGTTCACATAAATTCGATGTTCGGAACCCAAGGCTTTCCGTAAAACGCACTTTCCGTTGACTGTACAATTATCGTGACGTACACATTGAATTTCAGATCACCTACATAATTTGTATCAGAACCGATCCTTTTTTGCATTAATTCTCATTTTAGAAAGATAAATTTATTATTCTATAGTAAATCGATGTGAGTTGAACTGTGTCAGCCAAAGCACAAATGTTTTCCACAGCTACTCTTGCGGCGCGAGCTTATCGGACTACACTCTGTGCGCATAGGGAACACACATGTTCATTAAGTTCTTATCACTCACAGGTTAAATTACCCTAATCAGCACGAATGACCAAATCCTGTTAAGAGATGTTGCACCGAGCTACTGTTGACAGTTTCCGCTCACTTACTCATTAATTAAATGCAACCATGGAAAAATCCAATTACTCTCCGAATTTAATTCTAACGCTCGAAATATTTTGGTTACACAGAAAAACATTTAATTCAAAAAGAGAGCATCAAAGCAATCACAGTATAAATGGCTGAAGCAAATTAGGCATTAGTTTTATTATACTGTACTGTGCAAAATTATCGCTACTTTTTTCTATTGTTCATCTCATGAAATTGGTACCTCGACTTCAATTCACTAATCTAACGCTTGATTCCTGGGTTACTACTTAAATTCACTGACAACATTAGGCTTGTATCACTGCCTAACTCAAGAATTAGTTTCACTCAATGCATAAATCAAGCATCATTTACAATGTAAATCGTCCCTGCTTACATACGTGTAGTATTTGATGAATTACTACGTCACTGTTAACATAGTGTGACACTCCTGCAAATCAAAGCGATCTTGTGTGTACTGGTTAGCGTTATAGCCCCTCTGCTGGGACTGTAGGGTTCGAATCCCGGCTCAGGCACGGAATTTCACGTAACCAGGGAGTACTTCCCTTGCAAAAAGAAGCTTAAACCACACATTCCTGACATCTTTCACCACGCCAGTAGTTGTAAGACATTGAAAACCCAACGGTAAAACGTGGTGGAATTTATAAAGGTTCTTGTCAAGTGTCCAGGTGAGAACAACTGACGGCTTAGCATCAGTCGCATGACCGGGGGACTTCGAGATGCAGTGGTAGCAAACGGTTCAGCCCTGAGATTTGCTTTTCTATACTCAATCATTTCCCCAACTGATTGTTTCAAGTATCCCGGACTGGACACGAGACAAAAAGCATCCCATTCTACAGCATAACTACACAAATAATTGCACAAGAAATTCTCTTTCGGACAAGCCTGTGAATACAAGTCTCATACCGTACAGAGAAATTTGTATAAAGAGCAGTCTACATTCTTGCAAAAATCGCAAGCCAGCGAGAAGGTGCAAAAAGCTCGCGAAAGTAACATGTAGGCGAAGGCGACTGCGCTCGTTTGCCCCTGTTTAGCAGGTAGTGGTCATCAGACTGTGGTTGAGATCAAAAGAAGATAATCTCTTTTGATCTCTTTGAGATCAAAAGACAGATCTCTTTCGCTGTGCCCTTCTCAAGTGATGTACAATGAGCGTAGCAGTAGCAGTCCTACACTCTAGACGTGTGAATAAGTCTCCCACAACCATGAGCTCGCGTCTCCTATCGAGGCACAGTTGTTTGCAACGGGGTTGACTGGTTAATATTTGCATACAGAACAGGACCATCTGCATCTGGAAATTTTCTTGCATCACATCATACTGAAAGTACTCGCTAGAGTGTGTTCACGTCTGTGTATTCATTCAAAAAAGGATATTTAATTCATGAGAGATGCGCAGGGAGAGCTCGGAGATACCAGCGCAGTCCACTTCAAATGCATGAACACGGCCGACTTATTTGGGACTGAAGTGAAGGCTGGCCAAAAAATCTGCTCTGGAGAAGATTCTGAGCCTTCTTCAGAGGTGGAGTATTTCAGAGAATATTTTAGTTACTGTGTCACCAATACAGTGAAATTGTACACTTTATGTTCCTATAGGTTCACGGCACAACAATCATTACATGAAAAAATCAAACTTAGCCATGATCGTAAAGTTGCATCGATTAACCGAGGGAATGTAATAATAAAATTTTCTATACGTTGTTCTGCACAAATAAACTACGCAAAAGTCCACAGCTCAGTTCATTTACCCTAAATTCAATCGACGATGAAACTTAAACATAAACAATGAAACTTTAAATTCATGTATGCTTTAAGAATTCGAGATGCTGACGAACTAATTCAACTCTACAAAATAATTTTAGCTCAATCTTCTGGAAGAGATTTTTCAGGGATTGAAAGGCTGTTTTGCGTGCACACACAACCCACAGCGGTAAGACGCCTCCCACACTCAGTGCCCTCGGGACCGTGGATATTTCTTATTAGCTTAGAGTATGATTCTCTCAGTGATTCAAAAGCGTGACTTTCCCGACTGAAAATGAGACACAAACTCCTCACTGGGTCAACTATTCATTACCTCAGTTAATTTCTATGCCACCCACTAGTACCCTAACTAACAAGATACAAAAACCACATGTCAACCAAGGTACTCAATTTATGAATATGTTGCAGAAGATGATGAATTCACATCACTCTGCCGAAATAAGCTTTCACTTGGAATACAGTCGCAAAGTTCGACGTGATTCGAAGTCCCTGGTAAGTGACATTGAATTGCTCGAGACGTGGGAAATCTCGTGAGCGCCAGGGGGACAGAACTGTCAGTGATCTTCTTGGTAGCCTCGAACGTGTTGGCTGTCGATAAGGCGATCTTCTTCAAACTTACGCCTTATTCGACGGAGATGGGGATTACTCGAAGATGTTGGCAATAGATTAGGTGGTGTTCGTATAACAAACGACATAACCGGTGAAGATGGGAATTTTTCGATGTTGGATGTAATGAATGGGCAAGCAACTGGGAGGTATTGGCACGTCCCGGCCCACGACGAGGTAAAATTGAATTGATTAAAATATGAGCTAGGTGACCAGAGTTCTTCATGAAAAATCCATTCAAATTATTTTCCGAGCACTTTCGCGGTATTTTAGCGTTGTGAGCAGGTACCACGTCGTGTTGGAACACAAATTGACCTCTAAAATTTTCTGTCGGTCGAGGTAACAGTTTTTCCATTGTATCGACGAATAAGTACGGCTGTAAGCTCAACTCCACGGCAATGGAAACCATTGAAGCATTTGACAATTTGATGCAATAGCTGTTCACATTTTGACGTGGTATCTGGTGCTTAGAATGAACTCTTATTCTTCGAGGAAAGCTCGTAAAGAGGCTGCATAAATTCCGTCACTGTGGAAATGCACTACAGACTCCACAGTGAAGAGCGCCCCTTGCAACAAGCTCAACAATTTTTCAGTGGCAAGAAAACTTTCATCTATTTTCTTTCGTTCTTTCCCTGTCAAGTTTTGCGATTAGCGCCGTCTACGTTGCATTCATAAATTTCACAAGCTGGAGTCATTACGGTAAGTTCTTGATAAAAATTTACCGATATTTTTAAATGGGATGTCATGCTTTGAGATCTAGTTAGTGCGAGAATTTCTTTGTAATATCTGTCCGACACTGGACATCTTGATTGGTACGAACGGACCGTGCTAGACCTTGAACAGTCTTTAACAGGTTGTTCTGCTCTCATAATAGCGCTTCCACACGTTGCAAAATCTTCAACTACACACATCAATTCAATTACCTTGGCCAACAATATCTCTCGTTCACAACACCCTGATTTCAAGGCACCACTCGGACCGCTCGCTCCTTCAGACGCCACTTCAGAACAAACGCTGGCTCCAAGTTACCTTAAAATGTATTCAATGAAACATACAGCCCTTGCCAAGTGCTGTGATGAATTTCAAGTAAATCTGTTCACTAAGATACTTTTGGTAGAAGTCAAATTTGATGGAATCTTTACAATGCACGCGAGGTATATTAGATTTCGTCACGGTAAGTCGGACGCCAAGAGGGCTCTCAGGTATTCAAAAGACGGTCGCAAGCAGCGTGATCCTCAACGTTCTAACATCTCATGTAGGGCGCAGGTGCACAAAATTATTTTCGACTAAGGTGGCAGGTGGCAGGAGGGGGAAGGGAGGAGGAGATGGGGGGAGACGGGTGGAGGGGAGAATAGAATAACTGTAACTTATTTCAAGCCTCAACTTCATTTTCTAACAATAATAATATAAGAGCTCCAAAAGACACAAAACATTTCTAGTAGTAAGAAGAGCTAGTAAACCTATGTATTGAAAAGCAAAACGGTGAAAATTTATAACGAAGTACTATGAGTAAGGTACTCGCAACGTGACATGTCGAAACAAAGAACAAAAAGCTATATTCTACATTAAAAGGAAGATTAAGAGCATTTTTCTAACAAAATTCGCAACTCACAAGTTTGCCATTTCCAATTCCTTGAGCACATGAGTTTTTAGACTGCGTTTCATACGTGAAGATGCAGGGAGAAAAAAGCGAGCACTTCGTGTTCAGCTGCTCCTCAATACTGCCACACGCAGCGCACGCAACTGACGTGAGGCAGACAATAGCACTCTCCTGTTAGGGTAACAAATTTGAAAGATCAAGAAATTCTATCATGGCGTATATCCAATCCAATTGGGAAGATTTTTCAGAATCATTTGGATAAAATTTTGAAGTTTTTTCGTTCTGTGTTAAATTTGAGCTAGAAAAAAGCAAGCGCAATAAGTATACGCGTCTCGTAGCCTGAACTTAGTCTAGAAAATGGGAGGAGTTTGTACAAAAGCCCTAGGCATCGAGCCCAAAATCATAGTTCTTGAACAATTACTATCAAGTACGAGGCAAGTAATGGAATTACAAGCAGGCGAAGTCGGAATAAAAATACTTTGCAAGCACTAGGTGTCTCATTAAAATTTTCCAATAACGTGTTCTTTCTAATATGTATCATATAGATTTATGATTTGCAAACGAGCCTGCACTCGCATCGCACACATCAGGAATCACAGTGTTATTTTCATATTACCATTTAATTGCTCATCAAAGTGATCCTCAAAAATTATATAGCTTCAAACATTCATCTTCGTGGCATTTCAGTATCCCGATGAAGTACCTGACCTAACTAAGGGAAGAAAATAGGAATGTCTTTCGATATGAATTTCGACTGCTCACACGGATCCTCAATATGGATGACCAAAGCACAAGCTTCCCCAGAACACATAATTTTTCCCCCCTAGATCATCTCATTTCTATTTTATGCAGATGCCGGTATATGTGTGCTCCTTGAGATGACCAGACCACTTGGTCGTACACGTGCGAGTCGTCCGGTCGCGTTGTGAAGAAAACCAGCAGTGAATTCCATTGTGTCCCTAGATGGCCAGGGAATTCCACTGTGTAAATAGCGGCCTGTGAATTCCACTGTATCCCTAGATAGCCAGGGAATTTCACGGTGTACCTAGATGATCAGGGAATTTCACTGTGTCCCTAGATGATCAGGGAATTTCACTGTGTCCCTAGATGGCCAGGGAATTCCACTGTGTCCCTAGATGGCCAGTGAATTCCACTGTATCCCTAGATGGCCAGTAAATTCCACTGTGCCCCTAGATGACCAGGGAATTCCACTCTGTCCCTAGATAGCCAGTGAATTCTACTGTGTCCCTCAATGGCCATTGAACTCCACTGTGTCCTCAGATGGCCAGTAAATTCCACTGCGTACGTAGATGACCAGGGAATTCAATTGTGTACGTATGCTGATGGTCAGGAATGAATCAAACAAAATGAAAACATTGAATAGCTTCTACTGTGTTTAAGACTTCCGTTGGATGACTATTACTTGCACACACCCGAAAATTTTCATGTTTGTTTAGAACATTATTTTAAATTTATTCAGCTTCCGCCGCATCAGTCGGTTCAAATATTGAGCGCCTCGTGAGTGACATCAAAGGCACCGGGCCTGTGCATAGCGAGGCTGGTGCAGGGATGTTTTAAATAGATTGCAGTGATGAGCAGCAGGTATTTTAGGCGCGTAGCAACGGCTGCAACAGGAGCAATAATGTGCTGCCAAACGGGCACGCAGCAACGGCTGCAACAGAAGCAATAATGTGCGGTCAAACAGGAGCGTAGCAATGACAGCAACAGGAGCAATAATGTGCTGCCAAACAGGAGCGTAGCAATGGCAGCAACAGGAGCAATAATGTGCTGCCAAACNCGTAGCAATGGCAGTAACAGGAGCAATAATGTGCTGCCAAACAACAGCGTAGCAATGGCAGCAACAAGAGCAATAATGTGCTGCCAAACAGGAGCGTAGCAATGGCAGCAAGAGGAGCAATAATGTCCTGCCAAACAGGAGCGTAGCAGTGGCAGCAACATAAACAGTAGCTAAGCACAAGAGGCGCCTATAGTAACAGTTGAAGGAACAACAGAAAACAGGTGCGCTGCCTCGGGAGCAGCCGCAGAAAATAACTACGCTTGAGTCGCTTCGCCTAAACAGATATATACGCGAATTTAGTTTATAAGTATTATTGACATAGAATGAATTGAATGCAGGGTATATAGCATAACAGAATGCAAATTGTTTATAAGGCGAGTTTCTGAATAAATGAAACAATGAATACAGCTCACACTCAATGCAAACAACTTATAGAAGGCTTCGTGGTATTGCCTTGGGCAAGGCACAGTTGAGATGCAACACTGAGCCATCGAAACAAGACACCGAAAAACCGTGCAGCGTTATCAGTCAATAATAAATTAATAGTTAATTTCGATTGCCCGCATAACTTTTCTTCAAACAAGAACATAATGGTGTTCTGGTTACACGAACAAGAAAAGCAATCTGAATGAATGAGTTCATAAGGTCAGATACATTTTTCTGGTGTTGTTTTGAACGGCACTCGCGTCCAGTTGATCATGAGATCCAGAAGGAGCGAAAGTAACATGGGAAAGGTAAATTAGAAGAAGCTGTCAATTCCTCCCCATTAGGGAAAATATACCAGACAGAAAATAAGCCAGATGGAAAATAAGCCAGATGGAAAATAAGCCAGATAGATAATAAGCCAGATAGATAATAAGCCAGAAAATAACTCAGAAAAATGTCAGGTAGGAAAAATGTCAGATAAAAAACTCGATAAAATTCAATTCAAATGCAACAATTGTTGAAACAATTGGGTTGGCGACCAAACGTTTTGGCCAACTACATGAATTAAGAACTAATAATCAAATAAGAAATGTCATCCCAGTCTTTTATATTTTCAAACAGACTTATTATGAACATGACTCATTTGTTTTACACCTTTAATTGAGATGAAATAGAGAAAATGGGTCACAGTAATCCTAAAATTTCCTAAACTTCTTGTCGAAAAAGATGAATTTTTTCATCATTCGAGGAGATAATCATTGTCACTGAACTGGAGGACCAAAAACCGTTCTAGTTTCTACGTACTACAACTTTACTTTAAATAATCCATATTCCATACCAAACGACTCTTGACAGATTTAAGTTCTCTTTCTCATGTCTAAATCACAATGCAGAGTTACAATGAGGTCAGCATATTAATTTTAGGAAACTTCCGAATGGTGTCCTGAAACATAATAATTTGAATATTGCATTCTTACTGGTTGAAAAACCGATTTCAACCATACTTAATATACCAATCAGTTCGGAAAATATTCTTTTCTGGAAGCCTGCATCATATCCTGCAGGTAGGGGCCTAGATGCAGAACAGTTCAGAGGTGAAGCGCCTGCACGTTAGGCCTGTGCAGTGACATGCAGGTAGCACTGTACAGGCACAACTGCGTCAATGCAAGGACTGCGTCAATGCAAGGTGGCTTGAAGCCATTCCAACATAACCAATTCTGAAAATTCTGAAGTGGTTTCTATGCAGCTGCTAACACTGTCCGTACAGTTTTTATAAGGTGTTTAAAAAATGTACCCACTCGTTCAAAAACAATTATTTCTGGTTTAAATTGATATTTTTCAAATCTGTTTCCGGCATATTACTGAAAAAGGTGTTGCTCGTGATAATCAGTTGATTTATGCATTCATAAATGTGAAACAAAAAATGCCATGCACTGAACTTGGTGAACATTATCATAACAGCTCTTGTGTAGAGGTTTGTATAATTTTTAGTTAAACAGATGAAATTTCAATATACCGGAGGTTTTTGTTGACATGGACAAAAAGAATCTTTTTCAACTTCTTTTTCATCAAACGAATTTTTTAAAACTCAGAATATATGAAATTCTGAGACATACCAGTTTTATTTGATATCATTGTATCCTTAGTGGACACTTGAAGTGAAAAGTTTTCGGCGATAAGCCGACAGAATTACACCAACTCGAGGTATCCATCGAGGCAGAAATCCGGTTAATTGGACCAGGTCTCACTAGCGCCGCTGTGAGCAGCCTCTGCGCATGAAGAATATAGCGTTCAAAAAAGTGATTATAATGAAACTTGGGAGTTTCAGAATTCGGTTGCTTTTCACTTATTCAAAGTTCTTAGATTATTTCAGAAGTCGTAGATTATTTTTGATCCCTTCATTAAAAACACTGTTACATTTTACTACAAAATTTCAAAGATTATATCTCTGATACAAAATCTACCAATGGCACAGTTATTATTTCATTAGTTAGTTTAAAGCTCCGTAGCCGCATGAGGTGTAATGCAAAGAGAAAGAATAAGGAGAGAAAGATAGAATGTCATCTACAGCTGAGGTGACCTAACAGTGGTCCCCCTTGGGTCGCCAGTCCCCATAGCGTAGGATACACAACCCTAACTAGCCTAACCCTACTGCTTATCCTATGCTCCCTGAGAGGAATGACACAGTTAATGCATCAATATTTCCCACTTGAAGAAACCAATAATTTATTTATCAGTTTTCTATGTTTATAATCAAATGAGATATTTCTCAATTATGTATAGGAAAAAGACGTAAAATATTTCAAGTTGAACAGGAGAAGTGAGCGATCGAATAGTTAGGACTTTGGGGTTTACGGCAACGAAAATCTATCTCTCAACAAAAAACGCTTCACTCCTGTTATTAAGCTTGGTGCATATCACGTTTTTGATTTATATTTGTACGTAAATATCTCAATGCTTACGAGCAGCATTTTTCAATAATATGCCGAAAACAGATTTGAAATATCTCAATTATGATCTTCCAAACACCCGGGCTCGTCTTTTCTTCAACACCCTGTATATCGCAGGTACCGCTTTAGCGAACCAGAAAATACATTAAATTCGGCCGTGCAGCTAAATTAAAACGGTTTTTGACGAACATGAATGCAAGGTGCCGCACGAAAACGTGTGATTCACTTTAGAGTTTCAAAAATTAGCTTAATAAAGCTTATTAACTGAAGCCGATTTCAAATGCCTTTGTGTCGCACAATGCGTACCTCATTCGTTGTGCTCTATTCATGATACCTTTCTTCTGCGACTGCGGCTTCATATCAGGCGAATTAGGGATCCTCTAGAGAGATCTACACATTTTTCATCATTTCAGCATTGAAGGGACTCAGTAGAGACGAATTTATTTTCGGGCCAAGCTTTCGGTGGAATAAGCTCGAGGCGTGGTCAGCTCACACCCTATTAGAGGTCTGCAGTTTTGAGAGTGCTGGTGCGGTTCCGCCCCTTGAAATGGGTTATTATTTCTGCCCGTCCCTCACAATCCGCCCACGTCCGCGCTGTTAGTGTGCTTCAGAGATATGGAGACCAATGCAGTCAAGCGAATAAGTGCTGTGCAAAGTGGACTCTCCAAGCAATGCAATTAATTATAGGCACAAAGTAAATACGGTGTGACTGTGTATACGATATGATATAAAAGAAATATGGCCGAACGATTCAGGAGGTAGGTAGTTCTTAGAAAATAACAGTTTCGGAAGAAGAAATGGTTGCCCAAACGTTGAAGAATACTTTTTCTTGCCTTAGCTAAACGATCATTATTTACACAAGCATTAACAACAGAGGTATTCTGCGAATACTTCATTTTATCATTAGTAAATGAGTCAGAAGATGCAGACCGCAGGGAAATAGAGAAATTTCTAAATACAAATTTGACATCAGCCCTTGTACGACCCAAAGCTTTACCTGAATGGTCAACATCAGTACGTTTCTGCCCCAAAACAACATTGTACGAGTCGCACCTATAAAATGTTGTTCTGATCAATTCACTCGTACCTGTAAAATGCCTTTTATATCAATTCACTCTTACCCATAAAAAAACTTCGAAGTAAGTATATCTTTCTTTGCCTTAACACATTGACTGCGATACGACCCACCGGTGGGTCGTTTTGCCCCTAGGAAGGTAGCATCATCGCAACCAACGTGTTAAATCAATGAATAAATGGTAGGTATTATCATGACAATAAAAATCTACATTACCTAGGATATCTCGGAGATGTTTAGGTCTTCACACCCTGGCCTCACTGGGGTACCGCCTGTTTTGTACTCTCATTTTTATCCACGTAACAACTTTTCTACGTTATCACGCTACGTCACCAAAGGCAGTGTACAATCACTCAACTCCGATGAGTTCATTCCTACCTCACCAAGTTGGACTCCACTTCTCGATGTCGCTGTAAACTAAACGAAGGCATCATCTCATCACTTGCTTGCTACTGTCTGGCGGTGACGTGTAGAGCTCAGCTCTGTAAGTACTGAATGCTGACTATACAGCCCACACTCAATGCTACTGCACCTCCCACTAAGTACAGCTCACACTCAACGCTACTACACCTCCCTCTAAGTACAGCCCACACTTAATGCTACTGCACCTCCCACTAAGTACAGCTCACACTCAAAACTATTCATGTCACTCAACCAGATAATGCGTAATGCTACTACAGCGCACACGACGCACAGCTAAAACTCAACGGTATTCATACTAAGGGCACAGATTGTACGCAATGATACTACAGCTCATACTGACCGCTACTCAAGCGTATTATTCATGTTATACGGAAATATATTACAGCTCATACGAGTACTTAGTGCTACTCAAACTACTCATAAAGTCTATACGTAATAATACTACAGCTCATACTTCATGCTACTCATACTTAGCGTTCAGATTAAAAGCAATGATGCTACAGCTTATACTTAATGCTAATCATACCTATAATACATACACATGCAACGGTACTACAGCTCATACCTTATGCTAATTATACTCATAATACATTTACACGAAATAGCACTACACTTCATAATAAGCACACTTCATCCCCAACGCTATTCAAAACTGCTCCTGTATGGATGACATGAAAAGCTCAACGCAGCAACAGGAGAAGACCAGCGCCTGGTGACCATCACAGCACCGCTGCCAGCGGGGGCACCGTGACCCAAGTAAAAGCCACGGATGTTTGCTAAAAATAAAGGAAATAAATATGAGCCGAGCGATCAATTCAAACCGTTGAGGATAAAATATTCAAATTATTTCGCCAGGTCAGACATTTTCCAGGCGCCGTCGGAGTGTCGAGTGCCACTCGAGCTCAAGCTGCGGCCATTCACTCACTATTTTCTCAATTTTTTTCCGTAATTTGAAGTGCGAGTGGGGACTACTTCACGGCGTTTCCCCTCCTCCTCCTTACACTCAGAGTTCCCTCCCCCATTCGGCACAACGGACCCCAACCCCAATTCATGCTACACCAATTTCTCCTCTTCTAAGTACAGGAATCTACGCCGGCAAGTTTGTACGTAGCGTACAAACTACGCCGTAGCGTTGCTAAATATTTAAAGAACGTGCTACTTTTGTGCTCAGCAATAAATTACTGACAATGTATTTTATGAACGTTCGACTGAACGGCGCAGCCAGAAAAGATGCCCTCCAAGTAAAAGCTAACCAGGTTCTGCGTCCCCTATGGAGTAGCCAATTAAAGATGCCATTTTATGGCGAAGTTTGACGGATTTCAAATAACTCTTTTGTTTTTGATTGGACGTCCAATGATTACCCAAGTTTAGAAATTTTGAAAGTAAGATTTGCCGGAGTATTCACTAGCGAATCACATTAATATTAGCCACTCGAGTTTAGAATTATCGAATTATACAAGGAGTCAAATTGGGTCTTAAATACGAGTAGTTAATAAGAATAAAATACATAGTCCAACATTTAGGCAATTTGGACTTCGAGTATGACAGCTTGGCATAGAAAATGCGGGCAACACAACGGAGAAAGCGTTACGTCGCAATTTCGGTAAATATTGCACCTTTTTATTAGGTCAACCACATTGTTCAAAAAGTTTGTTTTTGTGCCTGAACTGAAGAGTACTTGGAATATCCAAGCAATTTTTGTGAAATTGTGGTAACAAAATACTTTTTAAATGTTATTTCCATGAATTCAACATTTTGAAAGTGGCAATTTCAGCAGGACGGGAGTCGTTAACTTTTGCCGCCGCCCGAGCGCTAATGTAGGCACCACACTTAAAGCTTCTGAGGCGCTAAACATGGTTAGCCACTGTCGCATTTGGGGACTGAAAGCTCCCATTCAAATGGGTACGGTGGTTTCCTGAGCATCAACTGGAGAGTTGTGCTCACAGCGTCTGTCTAATATGATGCAAATCAGTCGTTCTTGAACCAAAAGCGATCCTCGTGGCACCACTAACTACATAAACTGAAGCATTAAAATTTGTCTCACGGGTCTGTTGTAGGCTTAGCGGCTCGGCAGTGTTCCTCGTCTCACGTCTATTTCGGAGAAAGACCAACTTGTACGCCTCTTGTATAACAATTCCAGTTTTCATTCGTTTCTTCTTCTTATTTCCCTGTTTGGCCTCTTTAAAATACCTTCGCTGCCTCTCCTTCATCTGTGACGGAGGTTATGCGCTAATTTTACTTTGTAGTGACGCCGTTAAATACACGCTTTCACCACGCATTGCAACAATGATCGCTATATCGATGACAGATGCCCTCAAACTTGAGCTACGAGACTATTATCATGGTTACAGAAACCGAAATACTGTTAATTCACCGCTTGAATAATAAATTAATTCTTGATGACTATCAGCACATCACGCTGGTGATGCACGGCGGCACATGTCTCTAGAAAAAAGTGTGTACTGCAGCATCGTCCCAAGAGACATGTTAAGAAGTGCTACAGAATACTTTATCTCAACATATTTAGGCGACCTGTAAGAGGCTCTCGAATGCCCTAAAAACCTGACAACATATTAGGGCCAACAGGTTGTGTCTATCCCGAGGCTAGTGCTTTATGTCATTTCTTGTTTGCTTATCGCACTGGGTCGAATGTAAATTATGTATGGTAAATAAATGTTTCGTCCGAGCTCTTCACTCTTACCTTATGCTGACGTACGTACCGTGTTCAGTTCACCCTTTCTACGCGTCATTGTATCAAAGCCCGTCATTTGTGACGGGATATTGTGATATTGTGACGGGATATTGGGATATTGTGACACGATATCGAATCCGAGTCCGAATTCTTTTAGTGACGAAAACACACTTCATAAAAAGACAGGCGCGTGACAGAGCCTCCATGAGGGCTTTGAAGTTTTCGAGATTTACTGGTCTCGCACTACCCGTTGTGACAGCCTCCTACGCACGCTCGCCACCCCTGCTTCGTCTCCCTTACTCTGCTGTCTGTCTTGCTTCAGAGTAAACGACGAAGGATTTCATTGCAGGACCTGTCAGAATCTAAAAGGTTTCCATCGTACAGTGGGTCAAATAAGTATTCGTAACGTCATGAAAA